>CAUYRH010015963.1:0-27286 GCA_963574655.1 Perodicticus potto | reverse complement strand
AACTCCTGGGCTCAAGCGAGTCTCTTGCCTCTGCCTCCCAAAGTAGCTGGGACCACAGGCGCCCGCCACAACGCCCGGCCATTTTTTGGTTGCAGCCGTCATTGTTGTTTGGCGGGCCCGGGCTGGATTCGAACCCGCCAGTTCAGGTGGGGTACTGAGTTTTTGATTTGGTTTTCAGCTTGACTGTTGGTGTATAGGAATGCTACTGATTTGTGTGCATTGATTTTATAACCTGAAACTTTACTGAGTTTATCAATTCTAGGAATCTCTTGGAAAAATCTTTGCGGTTTTCTAGACATAAGATCATACTGTCAGGAAAGAATGATAGTTTGGGCTCTTCTTTCCCCATTTGGATACCCTAGATTTCCTTCTCTTATCTGATTGCTCTGGCTAGGACTTCCAGCAGTATGTCTGGTTCCAGTTCTGAATAGAAATCTTTTCGTTTTCTCCCATTGAGTATGATATGGGCTGTGGGTTTGTCATATATGACCATTATAATTTTGAGATAAGTTCCATCTATGCCTGGCTGGTTAAATGTTCATATTGTAAAAGGATGCTGATTTTTGTCACATACATTTTTTGTGTCTGAGAGGAGCATGTGGTCTTTGTTTTCACTTCTATTTATGTGGTGAATTACATTTATAGATTTGCATATGTTGAACCATCCTTGCATCTTGGGATGAAGCCCACTTGGTTGTGGTGAATTATATTTTGATGTGCAGCTGAATTTGGTTTGCTAGGATTTTTTTTTTTTTTTTTTGAGATAATCTCACTTTGTTGCCCTTAGTAGAACGCTGTGCCATCACAGCTCACAGCAACTTCCAGCTCTTGGGCATTGGCGATTCTCTTGCCTCAGCCCTCCAAGTAGCTGGGACTACAGCACCCGCCACAACACCCAGCTATTTTTTTGTTGCAGTTTGGCTGGGGCTGGGTTTGAACCCGCCACCCTCAGTGTATGGAGCCAGCATCTTACTCAAGAGCCACAGACGCTGCCTGGTTTGCTAGGGTTTTATTGCAAAATTTTGTGTCTGTGTTCATAAAGGATATTGGTCTGTAGTTTTCTTTTTCTGTTGAGTCTTTTCCTGGCCTTGGTGTCAGGTGATACTGAGTTTGTAAAATAGTATGGGAGGATTCCTTCCTTCTTGATGTTATGATATAACTTCGGCAGGATGGGTATCTGTTCTTCTTTGTAGAAGGCATGCACTTTAAATACGTGTAGCTTATTGTATGTCAGTTATAGCTCAATAAAGCTGTTTTTTAAAAGTCTCATGGAACTATATACTTAAGATGCGTGCATTTCATTGAAAGTATTATATATATATATATATTTTTTTTGAGACAGAGTCTCACTGTGTTGCCCTCGGTAGAGTGCTGTGACGTCACAGCTCACAGCAACCTCCAACTCTTGGGCTCAAGCGATTCTCTTGCCTCAGCCTCCTGAGCAGCTGGGGCTATAGGCACCCACCATAATGCCCAGCTATTTTTTGGTTACAGCTGTCACTGTTGTTTAGCAGGCCCGCGCTGGCCTTGAACCCACCAGCTTTGGTGCATGTGGCCAGTGCCCTACTCACTGAGCTATGGGTGCTGAGCCGTGTGCGTGCGTGTGTGTGTGTGTGTGTGTGTATGTATGTATACATATATATATGTGTGTGATTATATATATATATATATTTTTTAAAGATTCATAAATATCCCTTCTACTTTGACCTGGAATTGCTGCTGGGTGGCCCTCAGAATCCTAGTAGGAACCTCCAGGCAGCGCAACTTTGAGTTGGTCCCTTTCCTTTCTAGGAAGCAAAAGCCTAGCTGGACTCTGAGGTCCTTGCCTGCCCTAACGTCTGCAGTTCTGTGAGTTTAAGGATGAAAGGAGAGTCCTCGGCAAATAGTTGACGGCAGACAGTTAAACCAGATCAGATTTCCAGTCCAAACCCTGGGCCCCAGCCTGAGCCACTTTAAATTCTATTAGTCTATCCCTGAGTGTTTGCACAGCAAAAAACCAGTTGTTCTTAAAGTACTGATCCTGGGGCCAGGGCCAGGGAGGCTGAGAGATGACAAATATTGACTCTGGCTGCCTGAGTCTTTGCTCCAGGCTGCTCTGCTGATGTAAGACAGGGGAGGAACTGCCTGGTTCCACCTTACAGAGTGCTGTTCGGGAGATTGCTATGGCACCTGCTCTTTCTGAAGAGAAGAACCAATAAACAAGAAAAAACCAAAGACCTGTTCTTCTGCCAGCCGCCTCCTGTTTCCAGGCTGTGGCCCTTTGGTCTGGGCTCTGGCTCTGCCCTCTAGAGAGATCTGGCTGAGAAAGAGTGAGACAACACAAGTGGTACGATGGGCCTATCTGGATCTTCTCTGGGTCTTAGAAGCTATATGATGTCAGGTGGGCAGTTTTATCTCTCTATGCCTCTGCAAAGTGTGAGGAACCAAACCAGGTCCCTGTAGTGGTGGGGAGATCTCAGAAAATGGGACACCAGAAACACACCAGATAAGGGTTTGCAGTAGTGCCTGGACTGTGAGCTCACTGAACACCCACTAAAGCCCCCAGGGCAGAGCCCGGCACCCCTTTCTTCCGCAGGAGGCTTTGCTGCTTCCACATGGCATTTGCTTTCCAGGGCTCACTCTTTCCTCTCAGGGGGCCTGCAGGAGAGTCTGGTGCTGTGTCCTCATTCCTCATACACAGAGCAGCCCCTCCACAGGAGGAGGAATCAGATGCTCTCCTCCTGCCCAAAACTTCTGCTGGGATCTGGGATCCGGCAGTCTCCAGAATCAAGTTCCCTCTCTGCAGCCCTGGAGCCAAGGCTCGTCCTCCTGCTCCAGGCACCTGGGGCTACATCACACCCGCACTGCCCCCTGCCCTGCCCCCTCCTGCCTGGCCCCCAGCATCTCTTCAGCCTGGAATGGCCTTTCCCTGCTTCCCACCTGGCTTACTCCCAATCTTCCTTCACAGCTCTGCTCAGACATCACCCCTGCCAGGAAGCCTTCCCAGACCTACGCCAGCAGGAAACAGAGGCCTGTGTCCAGACTTCAGAGTTGGTACGCCTGGCTCTGTCCCCACCAGCCAAGCTGCCCCGCCTCTCCAAGAAAGAAGTTTTAGGTACCCTAAAAACGTCACGTACTTCATGCTGTGAAGATTAAAGGCGAAGCTCTTACCACTGTGCCCACTTTGAGGTAAGCGCTCAGCAAACGCTGGCTGTGTGTGCTTAGACTCCTGGCGTTTAGTCCTCGCCCTGCTACTGACGTGCCAAATGCACGTGGGCAATTCTGTCTTAGCCTTGGTTTCCTTGTCCTGTAAATGAAGCATCTTGATTTTTTGTTTTATTTTGAGAGAGTCTCATTCTGTCACCCTGGGGAGAGGGCCATGGTTTCATCATAACTCACAGCAACCTCAGAGTCTTGGGCTCAAGTGATCCTCCTGCCTCAGCCTCCTGAATATCTGGGACTACAGGCATGTGCCACCACACCAGGCTAATTTTTTTATTTTTTGTAGAGACGGGGTCTCACTCTTGCTCTGGCTGGTCTCAAACTCCTGGCCTCCCACCTCAGCCTCCCAGAGTGCTAGGATAACAGTGTCTTAATCCCCAGGGGCATGTGATGGCTTTGGTTGAGGGAGAGGAGAAGAGAGGGTAAAATAATGTAACCTCATAATGTATGGTGCCCATGCCTCTGGATGTTTATCTGAGAAGTGCCACAGGCCACCGAAGAGGCCCCAGACTGGATGACTGATGAGGCCCACCTGCCTCTCTCCCAAGGTCCGTGCAGCACCTCAGGTCCGTGCCGGGAGATGGCTGCTTTCCACCTGCCTGAACTTCCACGGCTGACCCGGTATGAGTAAACGAGGGCTCATGCTCTGATTTTGCCATCCTTCTCCTGGGCAATGCTCAGGGCTTCCTTGATTTAGAGTGTGCTGGCATTTGAGCGCTGAAATGAGCCTCTCGACCTTTCTTGTCCTCAGGACCAATTCATCCCCCTCTTTCCCTTGAGACTGGCACCCTGTTGGAGAAAGCAAGGCCCAGGGCGGGAGGTCAGGTGCTCTCTCCTAGGTATACTGGACCAGCCCCCACCGGCCCCGCCACCCTCCCAGCCCTACGGTCCATGAGTTCTACAGTAAGCAGCCCTCAGCCACCCCCTCTGCTCTGCCCACTTGGTCCATGCCCTTGGCATCTCTTTCTTGGGCTGCTGTAATTAAAGGTCGTAACGGATCCAGTTTCCCTGCTTAATGCCCCATGGTGATGCCCCACTGCCCTTGGCATGAAGTGTGACAACCGGGCACTCCACGATCACCCTGCTCTCCCCTCCCCCCTCATGAAGTCGTCCTCTCTGGCTGTCAGCAGTTTCCTGGCTGAGCCCTAGCCTGCCACGTCCATGCCTTCATTCACATGGCCCCTCACCTGGAATGCCCCTTCCCTACCCTACCTCCGAAACTCTCCATCCCTCCAGACCCTGCCCAGACACCACCTCCTCTGCACAGTGTCCCAACTAAGGATACACCAAAGGCTCTCACAGCTCCTGCCCGGCCTGCAGTTGGAAACTCACTCCAGGTGACAGGGCTGAAGAATGACCATCCTGACCAGAAATGTGATTACCCTGGCTCCCAGAGGCTCCTCCTTGGTGCCCTCGGCTCTGCGTTTCCTGTTGTCCCCACTCCATGGGGCGTGGGTGCCTCCACCATAAGGCCCCCCATTCCTCATGTGCTGAAATCCAGTGCCCTTCTCTGGGGCTGCCTCATGCTCACAGCACGGTCCCAAGCAGGTTCGCAGAGACTGTTTGATGAGGGTGAACTAACGAGGCAATGAATGGACCAGGGCTCACCGGTCTCTTGGATGCCCATTTCTGGTTCGAAACTGACAAGAAACTGACAATTTTCAGTGGGGATATGTCTTCCTTCCTCAGCAGGGATCCTCTCTATGGCCAGACACCAAGTCTCTCAGAATAGGATGGGAGGCTTCCTGACCCTCAAGCTACATTTTTAAATACCCCACAGAGATTCTGCCCCAGCCAAGGCATAATCTGGGCTGGGTGTCATAGACCACATTTGAGTCCCAGATCCAGCACTGACTGCTGCAGGATCCTGAGCAAGTCACTACCCTGTCTGGGTCTCAGTTTTCTTTTTTCTTTCTTTTTTTTTGAGACAGAGTCTCATTTTGTTACCCTTGGTAGAGTGCCATGGCATCACAGCTCACAGCAACCTCAAACTCTTGGGCTAAAGTGATTCTCCAGCCTCAGCCTCCTGGGTAGCTGGGACTACAGACGCCCACCACAACAGCCAGATTGGGCCTCAATTTTCTTGTCTAATGGGGATATCCATCCTTGCCTGCTTAGGTATTGTAGAGTTGGAAAGGTATTCAGAGAAGCAGCCTACCCAGATTCCAGGATCTACTTCAGGGAGCCTGAGCTGTTTTGCTGGGCAGCTGGGCATAGGGTGAGGGGTGGGGAGTTGTGGGGTGGATAGAGGGTGGGGAGGGGCTTCTCAAGCTGCTCTCTCTGCAGCTGTTTTTTTTTGTTTGTTTGTTTTTTTGAGGCAGAATCTCATTTGGTAGAGTGCAGTGGCGCCATCATAGCTCATTGCAGTCTTAAACTTTCGGACTCAAGTGATTCTCTTGCCTCAGCCTCCCGAATGGCTGGGACTACAAGCACTCGACACAACGCCTGGCTATTTTTAGAGACAGGGTCTCACTCTTGCTCAGGCTGGTCTCGAACACCTGAGCTCAAGTGATCCACCCACCTCGGCCTCCCAGGCTGCTAGGATTGCAGGCGTGAGCCACGGCACCCAGCACTGCCCAGCTCTTCTGTTCTATAGCTCAGAGCCTGCCAGGGTAGCTTCCCACAGGTATGACACCAAATACTGGGCCTTGTGTGCAATCTCATGGATTAATCGGTGGGGTTGTCTGGAATAACTCAGCTGAGAAAAGTGCTAAGGTTGCATCCAAGGCCAGCCATATCGGCCTGAGGTTGCCAAGGGTCAGGAAGTGGCATATGCTTCATGCAGGTGCCAATCATAAGAGCTAAACTCCTCAGCTTGGTATTTAAGCCCCAGACTTATTTTCTCGCCAACGGGTGGCAAGAATAGAACCCGCGAGCCTGTTTTGCAGCTGAGCAGCAGATCTCCTCTGCGTTGCCTCAAAGACTGGCCTCAAACCCTGGAAAGAGGGTGCCCCATCTTTGTTAGAAGCTAAGATGTAGTGAGCGCCCAGTTGCTGGAGGTATTCAAGCAGAGGTCGAACAACTTGAAAACAGGAGAGGTGATTCCTATTCAGAAATGTGTATAGATCCCACGAGATGTTGCTGAAGGCTGCTTCCTGCCCTCGCTGTCTGGGATGTGATGCTCATGTGAAGGGCATCAGTGCCGTTCCAGCCTTCCGTGCTGGCCTGGCTGGCGCACTCAGGGTCCAGGACAGGCGTACTCATCAGACCAGTCAGAGCAGTGCTGCACGCGGTCCCGGCAGAGACTCCTTGGGATACAGTCGCAGTACTTGAAGACAGTGGAAGGGCAGCGCCACCACCCAGGGCCACAGGGCGGGCACTCAGTCACTGGAGAGATGAGAGCCAGCAAAAGAGCAGCTGGTGTACCCTGGAACGACCTGGCACCAGGGCGCGCCTTAGCTCTGACATCTACCATAGCTCCCCACAGCCCCACCCTGTCTGACGAATTCCTGGTTTTCCCGGTTCTTCTGCATCAGGGAGAATCAAGAATCCACAACTCAGGGGCCATGTGACCTTGTTACATCTGTCTGAGCCTCACTGTCTTCATCTGCTTAGTGTTGTTTTTAAGTAAAGGGAGAAAGGCCAAGTTCCAGGCACACGGTCAAGGCTCAGACCTGAATGGGTACACATTGGCTCCTGCTGCTCCCTCCTCCCCCCGCCCCCAGCTACAGCAACCCACTATGACTCCCTGAGGCCACCCAGCCTTCTCTCCTTTGCTGTATACCCTGGGGCTGCTGTGTTCCTCCTCACACACAGCCTCTGCCTGTAGAAACCCTGTGTATTCTCTAAGGCTTGCTGGAATGCCACCTCTTCTGAGATGTCTCCCTTGATTCCTCCAGGGCCCCAGCACTTCCTTTTGACATCACTGTGATGTGAGTCCTGGGGTGGGATACATGCCTGATTCCTGACTGTCCCCCACCAGAACCCAGCACAAGGCCCAGCCCCCATCAGGGTTCAGAACATGTTTATTGATTGAACACTCAGGAAGAGATTTAAAGGAAACTCTGGGGCAGTGAAATGACCATGGACTTGGAGTCAAGAGACTGAGGCTTACATCAGGCTGCCTCCCTGTCATTCATTGTATTAAGTTTCTTTTCCTCTTATGGCCTCCATTTACCTGCACATAAGTTGGGGCCAGTGATTCCTGCCCTGCTTTCCTGCAGGTGTATTGGGAGATGCAGAGGACATGAGGGAAACCAGAGTTCAAGTCCCAGTTGTGCCACTGGGACCTTCCTTGCATGGTCACCATCTGGGTCTCAGTTTTCTCATCTGTCCCCTTGAGGCAATTTCCCCACCACAGACGAATGAACCTCCAGAAGGAGCCACTTGGAGTGGCAACTGCCACTGGGTGGTTTTCAAATAGAGGATGCAGGGACCTTCCCTGTCATCCTGTCCCTCTGGTCACTGCCTGGCCACCTGCTCCATCCCAGCCAGTGCCCAGACCCTCACCTGGGCTCAGTTCATCTGAGCAGTCCCCACAGTTGTTGGTCCCATCACATTTTTGGTCCGAGTAGATCCAGGAGGCTGGGTCTCCACAGTGGGCCACCAGGAAGCTGGGCAGGCTCCAGGGCACATCTTCTGCAGAAGGACATATGAGACAGGAAGAAGCCCACACCTGGCCACAGCTCGAGGTCATGCCTATCCATCTCAGGAAGGGTGGGTGAATCACAGGGAGAGAAGAACGCTCTCCTTATGTAGCAAAAAGATGCCTGGGGAGCTATTCCCTGGCTTCCATATGTTCCCACCCTACACCACTTGCTTCCACTATTCCCCCCTGCAGAAAGTCCTCCTTGACACTTACCTAAAACCATTCCACTTTCAAGTTCAGGTTCAAGTCCTTGCACCTCCAGGAAGCCTCCTCTAACTGGAGCATAAGAATAAATGTAGGCTGGATGTGGTTCCTCACGCCTGTAATCCTAGCACTCTGGGAGGCTGAGGCGGGTCAACTGCCTGAGCTCAGGAGTTTGAGACCAGTCTGAGCAACAGCAAGACACCATCTCTAAAAAAACAGCTGAGCATTGTGGTGGGCGCCTATAGTCCCAGCCACTTGGGAGACTGAGCCAAAGAGGATCACTTGAGCCCAAGAGTTTGAGGTTGCTGTGAGCTATGACACCATGGCATTTTACCAATAGTGACGAAGTGAGACTCTGTCTCAAAAAAAAAGAAAGAAAGAAAGAAAAGAATAAAAGAATAAATGTAGGCCAGGCAGAGTAGTTCACACCTGTAATCCTAGCACTCTGGGAGGTCGAGGCAGGTGTATTGCTTGAGCTCAAGAATTTGACACCAGCCTGAGCAAGAGAGAGACCACCCCCCCCCCATCTCTATGAAATAGAAAAAACTAGCCAGGTGTGGTGGAGGGTGCCTGAAGTTCCAGAGGATTGCTTAAGCCCAAAAAGATTGAGGTTGCTAGGAGTAAGCTGTGATACCATGGCACTCTATCCAGGATGACAGAGATTGTGTCTCAAGAAAAAAAAAAAAAAAAAGCTGGGTGAGATGGCTCAAACCTGTAATCCTAGCACTCTGGGAGCCGAGGTGGGTCGATCACCTGAGCTCACAAGTTTGAGACTAGCCTGAGCCAGAGAAAGACCCCATCTCTAAAAAAAATTAGCTGGGCGTTGTGGTGGGCGCTTGTAGTCCCAGCTACTTGGGAGGCTGAGGCAAGAGAATTGCTTGAGTCTAAGAGTTGGAGGTTGTTATGAGCTGTGACACCATTGCACTCTACTGAAGGCAACATAGTGAGACTCTGTCTCAAAAAAAAGAAGTAATATAAAGTGAAGACTTGCACTTGGGCCTCAGAGCTCAGGGCATGGCGGGTTCATAACACCCTATGAGAGGGAGTCAGAGCATCTTTCTTGAAAATGGATCTGTGTGAGACGGCAATGTGACAGGGCCCCTTCTACAAACTCAGCGCACATCAGTAGAGGTCTAAACCTCAGGTCAGGGAGGGGACAAGCCTTTGTGCCTTGGACATGCCAGACCAGCCGGAAGTGTCATGGATGCTTCTGGAGCCTGTCCAGGGAGAGGGACACTGGCAGTTAATATGTGTCCTGTGGGGAGGGCAGGAACTGGTCACAAGGGGTGGTGGCTGTGGGAGTTCAAGGTGTTTCCTGGAGAAGGGGACACTCACAAGGGGGCAAGAGAGCATCTCCAAATCCATGCAATGCCGCCATCATGGGAGAGGATTAAAATGTGGTCTGTCGGGGGCAGGGGCTAATGAACCCTGGGGAAGCAGGCCTAAGCTCAAGATAAGAAAGATCTTTCCGGCAGCGCCTGTGGCTCAAAGGAGTAGGGTGCCAGCCCCATATACTGGAGGTGGCAAGTTCAAACCCAGCCCCGGCCCCAAAAAAAAAAAAAAAGAAAGAAAGAAAGATCTTTCCGTGGAAAAACCATCCAATTCTGGACATGGCTGCCTCATGTACTGAGCTCCCCACTCAAGGAGTATGCAAACAGAGGTTGGGTGGCCTCTGCTGGGCTTGCGATAGAGAGGATTTGGTATGGGCAGGGGCATGGACTAGATGCTGCTAAGATTTCTGTTCTCAAGAGTCCATGATGCAAGGTCCACCCTCCCAAAAGCTCCGTGGACCCCCAATACAACTCTCCAGGCTCTCTCTCTCCTGTGGGGCCAGGCACTGCCTTGCGCCTTTAATACCTATTGTAGCCACATCCCCTCTCTCTGTAGGTCTCTAAGGGATAGAGCCAGGTCTTCCCACTCATTCATTCAACCTGTTCATTTAGCAATAATACCTCTCTGTGGCCAGAGGAGTTCATGGTCCCAAGGTGCCCCAGAGGAGTTCACGGGGGGGGCAGATATACCAATTGAGAGTGACAACCATTGTGCCTGAGGTTGGGACACAGGGAAGCACAGGAGGTATGAGAGCCCAAAGCAGGAAGCTTAACCCCATAACCTAATATGGGAGCCAGGGGAGGCTTCCTGGAGGAGGTACCACTTGAACTCTGCCTTGAAGGATGAAAACAGGTTCTCTGGGAGGGGAGATGCGCAGAGTGAAGGCATTCCTGACTGGTACAGGCTGGGGCGGGTGCTCCTAACTGGGGCTCTATATAACAAATTACATGGGTGCAGAAGGTGCCTGATATGCTCAGGGCTGGTGGTGCTTTTATACAGCTGCAGGGAGAGTTGGGGGTGGCCCCTGGGTAGGGTCAGGGCCGAGCAGGTACTCACGGCACAAGCCCTCATCCTCATCCTCGCCGTGGGCACAAGTGCGGACGCCGTCGCAGACCCTGCTGGCCGGGATGCAACGCCTCTGGTCGTGGCACAAGAAGCCCGTCCTGTTCACCAGTGTTGTGCAAAGCTGGGGTCCTGAAAGGGCAACAGGAGGGCCCGGAGGGTCGAGGGTGGTGCTCTCAAGGGCATCGCTGCCATCAAACCTGCCTACGTACATGAGCTGAACCGAGGGGCTGGGGTACCGTAGACTATGCTGGATCCATGCCATAGATGGGGCTAAAGCCCCTGTTCTACCATTGCCAGCTGCTTGACCTTGGCAGATGACCTAAACTCTGAGCCTCAGGTTCTTTGTCTGTAAAATGAGTATCATAGCACACACTCCATAGGACTTTTGGGGGGATTAAGTAGAAGCTTTTCTGTGAACAAACATAAAACAGGATGTGCAGAATAAATAAAGTTTCTCTCTTTTAGTTTATTTCTCTCTTTTATTTATAATCTCATAGGGAGCTTCTGAGGACAATGTTCAACTCGGGGAAGTGGAATTTTCTTATTTGTTTTTGTTTTTTGAGAGAGTCTCACTCTGTTGCCCAGGCTAGAGTGCCATGGCAGCAGCCTAGCTCGCAGCAACCTCAAACTCCTGGGCTCAAGCAATCCTCCTGCCTTAGCCTTCTGAGGAACTGAGACTACAGGTGCCATTTCCATGCCCAGCTAATTTTTCTATTTTTAGTAGAGACAGGGTCTCACTCTTACTCAAGCTGATGTTGAACTCCTGAACTCAAGCGATCCTCTTGCCTCAGCCTCCCAGAGGGCTGGGATTACAGGCATGAGCCACTGTGCACAGCCCCCAGTGGGGTGGTTTTATATTTTTTGTTTTGGGGTTTGTTTTTTTTTTTGAGACAGTCTCACTTTGTTACCCTTAGTAGAGTGCCGTGGTGTCATAGCTCATAGCAACCTCAAACTCTTGGGCTCAAGTGATCCTCTTGCTTCAGCCTCCAGGGTAGTTAGGAATACAGGCACCCTGTACTTTTTTAGAGATACCCGACTATTCTTTAGAGATGGTGTCTCACTCTTGCTTAGGCTGGTCTGGAACTCCGGAGCTCAAGCAATCACTTGTCTGGGCCTCCCAGAGTGCTAGGATTACAGGCGTGAGCCACCACGCCCGGCTTCAGTAAGGAGGGTTTTTTTTGTTTGTTTTTTGAGACAGAGCCTCAAGCTGTCACCCTAATAGAGGGCTGTGGCATCACAGCTCACAGCAATCTCCAATTCCTGGGCTCAAGTGAGTCTCCTGCCTCTGCCTCCCAAGTAGCTGGGACTACAGGTGCCTGCCACAACGCCCGGCCATTTTTTGGTTGCAGTCGTCATTGTTGTTTGGCAGCCTGGGCTGGATTCGAACCCGCCAGCTCAGGTGTACGTGGCTAGCGCCTTAGCCCGTTGAGCCATAGGTGCCGAGCCAGTGAGATGGTTTTAGTGATGGATCTCCTGGTACCAGCTCAGGCTGTCAGAGCTGTCCCAAGGATCATAGGTTATAATCGCTTACATCTGGGCACAACTTCACAGTCTGCAGAGCACGTTCACATTTTTGTTCAATTGTTCCCCAAACACCCCTGTGAAGTGTCATCATCAGCCCTCCATGGGGGGAGCGGGGTGGGACACTCGCCCCTAGGGCTGCCCTAAAGAATGAAAGGAGAGACACCAGCAGATGAGGTGGGAAGCCAGCCCGGCTCCTGGACTGCGCATGTGAACGTGGCACGTGTGTGCCCAATGGGTGCGGGGACTGCTTGTGCACACGTGACTCACCTCTCAGCTCCCTGAGCTGCCTCAGCCAGTGTGAAGTGGGCCAGCTCTTAGGGACGACCCGGTTGTCACAGACACACACATAGACACATGCGCCTTGATGCAGACGTACTCAAACACAGATATCAGCTCCCAGGTGCTCAGTCACACACAGACACAGGCGACAGACGTGTACACACACGCCCCTGTACACGCAGACGCAGACGCCAGCATATGCACTCACAGACACGCACAAACTCACAGGCACAGGGCTGCAGCTCCTCAAGCCTTCACATCTGCCCGAGCGCCGCATGCCCACCCAAGCAGGTAGAGTGCCGTGGATTTTACCCCCCTACACCTGCCCTGCCTGCCTACAGAGCCGTCCTCAAAAGGGTAAAGCTGTGGACACCTCATGCCCAGCTTAATCCCCTTCCCGTGGCTCCTGGATGGTGACCTCCCTCCACAGGGCAGCCTCCAAGGCCCTGGTCACATGCCCCCCACCGCTCCAATCCTTATGTCCCTGCTTCTCCCGATGCCCCCCCCCATTATGGGGACGCTGTGCATGCTGCTTTCTGTGCCTGGGGGGCTTTCCCTGGCACTGCCCCTACCAACCAACCCCGACTTTCCCTTCACACCTCAGTTCCCTTCCGCTTCCCCAGGTCTCCCCCCAGACTCCTAGCTTGGGCCAGAGCCCCTGGACTCCGAGCCCCCCCTCCCCGAGCCCTGCCCTCGTGCGTTCACTGGATTCACGTGCACATCGCTCTCCACACTGCTCCGTGTGGGCAGGGGCTGAGGTTGAGGCTCACCCTGTCCTCTACCGGGGAGAGGAGCACAAGAACTCTGGGGCTCAAGCGATCCTCTTGCCTCAGCCTCCCAAGTAGCTGGGACTACAGGCGCCCACCACAATGCCCAGCTATTTTTAGAGACAAGGTCTCACTCTTGCTCAGGCTGGTCTGGAACTCCTGAGCTCAAGCAATCCACCCACCTCGGCCTCCCAGAGTGCTAGGATTCAGGCATGAGCCTCCTCGCCCGGCCCCCACCCTCTCTGCACCACCCTTACCTGGCATACGTAGTGGGAGTCCAAGGATGATGACCAGGGCAATGAAGGCCGCTAGAGTTGCCAGCAGGAGCAGCACGGAGGCCAAGAGGCAGGCCCCACGGCGCCAGCGGCAGAGGGGACTGCAGGCTTCTGGGAAACAAGCCAGTGGCCTACAGTGACGGGGCTGCGGGCGATGGGCCCACAGAGGCCCCCTGCACTGTCCCCTGTGAGCAGCCCCTCCCCCACCAGGGTGGCCTTGCTGGGGAACGGGGCTCCCAAGCCCTCCACAGTGTGCCTGGGCTCTGCCTATGGATCCCCCCAAGCGCCCATCCCTAGCCCAGGCCCCAGGGCTGGTAGTAGCAAGGGCAGACGGGGAGGAGCCTGTCTGTGCTCCACATCCCTCTCCCTCCCACTCTTCCCTAAGGGGGCAGCCTCCTGCAGACATAGGCCAGGTGAGATGGGCAATTGCATATCCAGCCCCTACTGTGGGGCCGAAACTATGTCAGGCTTTTCTTTTTCTTTCTTTTGTAGAGACAGAGTCTCACTTTATCACCCTCGGTAGAGTGCAGTGGCGTCGCAGCTCACAGCAACCTCAAACTCCTGGGCTTAAGCAATTCTCTTGCCTCAGCCTCCCAAGTAGCTGGGACCACTAGCGCCTGCCACAACGCCCGGCTATTCTTTTGTTGCAGTTTGGCTGGGGCTGGGTTTGAACCCGCCACCATCGGTATATGGGGCCGGAGCCCTACTTGCTGAGCCACAGGCGCCATCCTGTATCAGGTTTTTCATAGCTATTATTTTTATTTTATCAAAACAACCCTTTATTTTATCAGTGAGGAAACTGAGGCTCAGAGAAGAAAAGGTCCAGGTCACCCTTTGCAGAACTGGATCGATGTCAAAACCTGTGTCCTGGCTCGACGCCCGTAGCACAGTGGTTATGGCACCAGCCATATACACCGAGGTTGGTGGGTTCGAACCCAGCCCGGGCCAGCTAAACAACAATGACAACTGCAACAAAAAATAACCAGGCGTTGTGGTCGGTGCCTATAGTCCCAGCTACTTGGGAGCCTGAGGCAAGAGAATTGCTTAATCCCAAGAGTTTGAGGTTGCTGTGAGCTGTGATGCCATGGCACTTCTCCGGAGGGTGACAAAGTGGTACTCTGTCTCAAACAAACACAAAACCTGTGTCCTTTCCATAATTTCATTCTGGAGTCTTCCAGGACACTGGTTGGTATCTCAGTTACACTACTTCTTTTTTTTTTTTTGAAAGAGTGTCACTTTGTCACCCTTGGTAGTGTGCTGTGGTGTTACAGCTCACAGCAACCTCAAACTCTTGGGCTCAAGCGATCCTCTGGCCTCAGCTCCTGAGTAGCTGGGATTACAGGTGCCCACCACAACACCAAGCTATCTTTAGAGATGAGGTCTCACTCTGGCTCAGGCTGGTCTTGAACTTGTGAGCTCAAGCAATCCACCTGACTCGGCCTCCCAGAGTGCTAGGATTACAGGCATGAGCCACCGGCCCAGCCTTCACCATTTCCTAGCTGGGCCACATTGAGTAAGTCACTTCCTTTCTCTGTGCCTCAGTTTTCTGGTGTGGAAAGCTGGGATCATAATTGTCACCTTCGAGTTCGTTAAGAAGATTAGAGCTAGGCCAGGCACAGTAGCTCACGCCTGTAATCCCAGCACTCTAGGAGGCCCAGGTGAGTAGATTGCCTGAGCTCAGGACCTGGAGATCACCCTAAGCAAGAGCAAGACTCCGTCTTTAAAAAATAGCCGGGCATTGTGGTGGGCACCTGTAGTCCCAGCTACTTGGGAGGCTGAGGCAAGAGAATCGCTTTAGCCCAAAAGTTTGACGTTGCTGTGAGCTGCCATGCCACAGGCACTCTAACAAGGGCAACACAGTGAAACTCTGTCTCTAAAAAAACAAAAAAGATTAAAGCTGGCTGAGTTAATGTATTAGAATAGCACTGGACATGTAGTAAGGGAGTGGGTCCTTATTAGTGCTTGCTGAGCACCTAGTACGTGCCAAGCTGTACTCTAAGAACTATGGAAACAGCAGTAATAGGAAATGTCTCTGCTCTCACAGAACCGTATTCAGTCCTTTAATTCTTGCTTGCTTATGAAATAATGAAAGAACGCCTTTTTGAGGACCTACTAGGTACCCTGCTCTGTAGAGGGGACAAGTGGCTGTGGCTCTGGTCCTTGAGCTCTGCAAGCTTGAAGTTGCACTTAGGACACAAGACATGAACATGTATGAAGGACGTGTGAGCTGCTGTCCTGTTCAGGCCACAGTTACCTTAAAGAAAGGGGCAGGGCAGGTCTGGTTCATCCCCAGAGTCAGGCACACACTTTGTGAATATGGTGACCCAGGGATCCAGGAAGCAAGGGAAGACCCCACTTTGGGGCAGATGTGTCCTTTCCATTCATCCCACTCACATTTCCAATGCAGGCTCCTCGGAAGCATGGGTGGGATTTCCAGAGGCAGGGGAGGGGAGGGTGCAAAGACAGGCATTCTAGGCAGAAGGCATGTGGGGACAGTGAGTGGCCCCGTGTGGTGGGAGACAGTATTAGGAGACGTTGCATAAATCGACATCCCATCAACGCTACCAGCCCCAGCCGGTGTGGCTCTCTCGTCATCGCAAACACAGGGCAAACTCAGGTAACCAGGGAGACCGCATGACGCTGGGCAAGGAGAGGTGTCCGGGTCAGCCCAGGAGCCCTCCTCAAATATTTGTACAGGCTGTGAGCAAGGTGGGGCCACAGGAGAGACTCCAGGGAGAACCGGGAGAACCGGCAGAGGCAGACTGGGGCTCACACCTAAGTGAAAAACCTGCACTTCAGAGAGCCAGTGGGTGCCAGCAAGCTCCCTGTCCAGGTGGAGGAAAGGAGGCGGAGCTTCCCACGGCCACGCCCACCACCGTGGGAGGAGCTAGGAAACCAACACCAGCGCGGAGCAACAGAGGCGCTGGGGCTTTGCAGCCAGAGGAACCTCGGTTCGAATTTGAACCCTGCCCCTCCCGGCGATGTGACCTTGGCTTGGCTACCCAACCTCTCCCAGCCCCGGCTGCCTCATCTCGCACCGCCCCATAACAGGGCCGGTCTCAGAGCTGTCCCAAGGCCTGAAAGAGATCAGGCCGGCCAGGCACACAGTCGGGGCTGGATCCTGTACAGCTGTTAGTATTCTCTCCCTCCCTCTGTCTCCTCACGCATCAAATGTGGGCCAAGGCAGGGCACAGGAGAGGCTCGGGAAGGGTGAGTTCCATCCTCTGTTTCATAAAGGTAAAGAGAACTGTCCTGGTCACACGGTGAGTCAGCGGCACAGAGAAGGGCTAAAGAGGGGTGTCACTTTATCCCTTAGAGATAAAGAAAATTGCCCAGGTCGCCTGCTGCATCAGGGACTTGACTCTGCAGCTCTTTTCTCTGTATCCTAGCTGGGCACCGTCTGCATATGGGGCCATGAGGGCTGCACGCAGGAGGTGCAGGGTGAACACTCCTGCCAGGAGAGAATGAATGACCCTACCGAGCAAGTGCTGTGCTGGCCAGGAAGCTGGAAGCAGACAACATCACCATGGGGGCAGAGGTCTGAGGGACAGCAGGGCCTGGAACCCACTTTGTAGCTAACTGTCCAGATACCAAGGAACCCCAGCTGGGGGCCCCAGGCTCTCCCGTTCTTTACCTGCCCCTCCAGAGAGGGCTTTGGTTCCAGCAGCCTGGTTGCCATTATCTCCCTGCAGAAAAGAACAGAGGGAGGGGGGCTTAGGTGGGTGAGGGCCTGTCTTGGGGCATTAGACCGCAGAGCTTTTCAGAAGTCACAGAGTGCCTTTTAGGAGGAGCCCCAGGGCTCCACAGCTCAACATGCTGACTGCCCCAACTCCTCACACCTGCTTCACGTGCCCCTGCCTGAATGCCTCTCCGGTCACACCCTGACTCTGGCAGCTCCTCCTGAACTTTTCCTTGATGCCTTTCCGGCCTCCATCCTTCTGGCTGGCTGTATGCCTCCCTCTCAGCACTTGCCGCCTGAGCAGTGTAGCTGGGTCCCCTGGCAGCGGGCCCCAGGGCAGGATAGAAGCTGTCTTGCCTCAATCTCTCTCTGTGTCCCCTCTACTGCCCACCCTTCCCCAGGGCTTTGCTTTCTTCAAGGCAGGAGACCAGCCAGCCCACTCTATTTTTCACCCCAATTTATTTATTTATTTTTATTAAGTCATTAGTACATAGATCATGAATACATTTATGCCATTATGGGATTCAATGTGTTGATTATTTGTACAAATTGGAGTGCTTACATCCTACTAATCAACATTGCCTTCACCTCATTTACCCAATTACAGCGTTAAGACATTTGTGTTCTACACCTGATAGATCCAACGGGTACTTGGTACCTACTCCATAGGTGTGGTCCCCCCACTAACCCTCCCTCTATCGACCCACCATCCTCCTTTCCCTTTCCTTTCCCCTTCCATCCTTCATCCTAGGCTATAGTTGTGTTTCATTTTTCATTTGCAAGTAGACCTGCCATTTGATCCTGCAATTCCTCTTCTAGGTGTATATCCAAAGGAACAAAAATCATTTGGCAATAAAGATATTTGCACCAGATTGTTCACTGTAGCCAGCCCACTCTTACCTGGGGAAAGACCTTGTTCATGTCTCTGCGGCCTAGGGCTGGAGACAGAAGACTCGGTGTGTCACCAGGGCAGCCAGGAGGAGGGCTGGCAAGAGGCCTGGCCCAGCCCACCCTCCCTTGCGGGAGGAGGGTAACCGCTCCCAGCTGCCTCCCAAGCAGAGCCAAGCCCTGCTGGGGCCAGGCCCCTCCCACCTCTGCAGTCTGACAGGGTGGCTCTGAGGTTGGAATCCCCCTCTCTATTCTGCAGATGAAGAGCCTGAGGTTCAGAGGCTGCCCAGGGGCCACACAGAAGGTGAGAGGGGTGAGATTTAAACCCAGGAACTTTTCCTTTTTATTGTTTGGGATTCATTGACGGTACAAAGAATTAGGTTACACTGATTGCATTTGTTAGGTAAAATCCCTCTTATAATTGTGCCCTGCCCCCAAGAGGTGTGCCACACACGGTGACCCCCATCCCACTCCCATCTCCCCTGTACACACTCCCTCCTTCCCCTAACCCCCATCTACTGCCTTCATGTTAGAATTGAGTACTTTGGATTCTTGCTTCTCCATTCTTGTGATGCTTCACTAAGAAGAATGTGTTCCAACTCAATCCAGGTTAATACGAAGGATATAAAGTCTTCATCTTTTTAATGGCTGAATAGTATTCCATGGTATACACATATCACAGCTTGTTAATCCATTCCTGGGGGGTGGGCATTTAGTTTGTTTCCACATTTTGGTGATAGTAAATTGAGTTGTAATAAACAGTCTAGTGCAAATGTCCTTATGATAAAGGATTTTTTTTTCTTCTGTGTAGATGCCAAGTAATGGGATTGCAGGATCAAATGAGAGGTCTAATTTGAGTTCTTTGAGTATTCTCCATACTTCCTTTTTTGTATTAGTTTGCAGTCCCACCAGCAGTGTAAAAGTATTCCCTTCTCTCCACATCCAAGCCAGCATGTGCAGCTTTGAGACTTTGTGATGTGGGCCATTCTCACTGGGGTTAGGTGATATTTCAGGGTGATTTTGATTTGCATTGTTAAAATGTCTATATTTCTCAAAACAATCTACGGATTGAATGCAAACCCCATTTAAATACCAATGTCATACTTTCAAGATTTGGAAAAAATAATTCTTCGTTTTGTATGGAACCAGATAAAGCCCCATATAACCAAGACAATTTTTAGGAATCATCACCCTACCAGACTAGGCAATACTACAAGGCCATAGTCAAAACAGCATGGTATTGACACAAAAATAGAAATATAGACATTTGGAACCAAATAGAAAACCATGAGATGAAACTAACATCCTACAGCCACCTGATCTTTGATAAACCAAACAAAAACATATATGTACTGGGGGAAAGAATCCCTATTCAATAAATGGTGCTGGGAGAACTGGATAACCACTTGTAAAAAAACTGAAACTGGACCTGAACCTTTTACCACTTACAAAAATTGATTGAAAATGGATAAAAGATTTAAATCTAAGGCATGAAACAATAAAAATCCCTAAAGAAAGTATGGGAAAAACACTTGAAGATATTGGCCTGGTTATGAAGAAGACTTCCATAGCAATTGCAACAAAAGCCAGGAACTTTTCAAGATATGCTTTTTACCCTACATTAATAATGAGAAAGGGCTGAGCAGTGGTGGTTCACATGTATAAATCCCAGCACTCTGGGCGGCCAACACAAGCAGATTGCTTGAGCTCAGGAGTTTGAGACCAGCCTGAACAAGAGCAAGTCTCTTGTCTCTACTAAATAGAAAAAACTAGCTGGACCTTGTGGCAGGTTCCTGTAGTCCCACCTACTGGGGAGGCTGAGGCAAGAGGACCACTTGAGTCCAAGAGTTTGAGGTTGCTGTGAGCTATGATACCATAGTACTCTACCCAGGGAGACAGAGTGAGATTGTCACTGGATGAAGAGGGTCTCGCTGTCTGTCACTGTCAGCCAATATGCAGAGACTGGGATAGGTCCACCAAACTTTGTCAGAAGGCCAGCAATTCTGAGAACAGTGAGAGTAGCCTCTCCAAGACTGTTCTGTTCTTCCATTTCCAAAATTACAGTTTTATGCATGAAAGTTCAAAGTTAATCTTTATCTTAAACAATAATAATCAGTATAACCCAAGACCCAAAACATTCTAATTCAAAAGCTAATCTCCTAAATAGGTCCTCCTAAACTACTCAAAATAGGCATCTTTAGGGTGGGAGTTAAATTAATAAAACAATAAGAAGAAGGTAAAGGTCACTTAGGACCCAACCTGACCAGATCAACTGTGTCATGTGCGCCTTAGCCTGACTGAGTCCATCTTATTTTCACAAGTGTGCTCTCAAGACTCGGTCGCAAAAAATAAAAAGTAAAAAAAGAAGAGAAGGGAGGATTTCCTTCATAGCTGCATGAAGATACCGATAGAAGTACGAGAAATATCCAGAATTAGGCTGGGCACAGTGGCTGATGCCTGTAATCCTAGCATTCTGGGAGGCCAAGGCAGGTGGATTGTTTGAGCTCAGGAGTTGGAGACCAGCCTGAGCTAGAGCAAGACCTTGTCTCTAAAAGTGGCTGGGCGTTGTGTCAGGTGCCTAAAGTTTCAGCTACTTGGGAGGCTAAGGCAAAAGAATTGTTTAAGCCCAAGAGTATGAGGTTGCTGTGAGCTATGATGCCATTTCACTCTACAGAGGGTGACAAAGTGAGACTGTCTCAAAAAAAAACAAAACCAAATATCCAGAATTAACATTTCAGTGGCTATAAAGCAGGAGTCCTTTTCTCATTGATGTTTTTCTGTTCAACTAAATAAGTAATCTAGGTTGAAAAAATATGAATTTTCCATACAATTGTGAAAGAAATATAATTTTAAATTACTTTTTAAAATGGTAATGGCCGGGCACGATCATATCTGTAATCCTAGCACTCTGAGAGGCTGAGGTGGGAAGATCCCGTGAGTTCATGAGTTCAAGACCAGCCTGAGCAAGAGTAAGACCCTGTCTCTACTAAAAATGAAAAACTGGGTGGCGCCTATGGCTCAAAGGAGTAGGGTGCCGGCCCCGTATGCCGAAGGTGGAGGATTCAAACCCAGCCCCGGCCAAAAACTGCAAAAAATAAAAAATAAAAAATAAAATAAAATTAAAATAAATAAAAATGAAAACTAAGGCAAGAGAATCACTTGAGCCTAAGATTTTGAGGTTGCTGTGAGCTATGAGGCCATGGCCCTCTACTGAGGGCAACATAAAATAAATAAATAAATGGCAATGTGCATATTGATTTTCCCGAAGATGGTGCCTGAGGTTGGGGAGGAGGAGGGAGTCAGTTGCTTCTGGAGCAACCCCTACCCCCCACCCAGCAGGTTGCATTTCCCCGGCAGCCTGTCCCACTGCGAAGGACCAAGGCCTTGGAGGCTGAAGGGGAGAGTCCAAGGACCTGCAACCAGGGTGGAGGAGAGATGGCCATGTCCAGAAACAAGTTCTGAGGCTCCAGGGAGGGAGCCACAGATTTTCTAACCTGTTATCAGCCTTTTCTTTTGCACTGGGAAATAACATGTTGAATCCACGTGGGCAGGGGGTAGAAGGGGCAGGTGCAGGGGCAGGCTCGGGAGGCAGCATGGAGTGTGGGACGAGTTGAACCCTAGGCCAGGAGAAGAGTTCCCATGAGGGCCCTGTTGGCTCTGGCTGGGCAAGTTGCTCCATTTCTCTGGGTCTGAGTTCCTTCATCCATAGAATAAAGGTATAGGCTACGTGAAGGTTTTAGTTTAGGGTTCCTGAGAATCAGTCTCTAAGACAAGATTTAAAAGCAGGTAGATTTAACTGGGAATGATCCAGTTACTGCTGGTCAGGGAGAGAAGGAGAAAGAGAAGGGACGGGTCCTACAGTGGGATGTTACCAAGCCAGCTCCACTGTGGGCAAGTGGAATGGGACCCTGCTAGCACATTCCAGGGCCAGGGGTGAAGATGCCTTTCAGGCTTACTGCACTTGAGGTATCTATCCCCCAGCTCCTGCTGGTCATTGGCAGAGAACAGGTGGAGGATGTTAATTCCTGGCTCCACTGGTCTGCCCTGAGCAAGGAGAAGCCAATGTTGGCAGGTGCAAGCTGGGCTGGTGTGTCCTGACATGGAAGGGTTGAAAGGTATGGGCAGGGCACCCATGGCATCTGCTGAAGATACCAACTAGATTTCATTTCACATGCCAACTGCAACTGATTGGTAAAGGCTGCCTGGCACACGGGGAATGCTTCTGGCAGAAGCATTCCGAGTTCAGGCTGATGAGTGACGTCTGACATGGGTGTGAGACTGGAGAGTGGTGTCGGACGTGATGAGCATTTGCCATTCCTGGACCGATTCATGCCCTCTAGCCTCTGCCCTTCCTTGTGATTCTTTAGTGTTCCTTTGTGAGAAAGATGCCCCTTCCTCGGGACTCCTGCCCCAGTCCAGGTATGGCCACATCCGACTGTGCTAGAGACATTACATCTCTCCAGCGCTCATGCTGTCATCAGGAATCCGTGAGAGAAGGGCAGGAGGGGGTCTTCGCAAGGGGGAGGAGAGGCCCTGGTGCCTCAATCCCTGAACTTCTGGAACCACAGCCCTGGCGCTCAGGGGAGGAGGGTGGATGGAAGTAAGGCAGCTGGTTTTTGTTGAGCAGCTTTCATATTTAGAGGCACTACGTCAGCCAATGCACACACTCCTCTCCCGTGATCCTCACAACTCCACGAGGTAGGTAAGATTATCACACGCCTTTGACAGATGAGGAAACTGGGGCTCAGAGGGGTTAGGTAACTTGCTCAAAGCCACACAGTGAGTGAATGGCTAGTTTTGGCTGCAGGCCTGTGGACCTGTGGCATTGATTTATACTTTTCTTTTGTGTATTTGAGCCCCTGTTCACCATGACTTTGCCAATGCTTAGTACCATGGGACTTCCTGACTTACATTGGCCTGATGCCCGGGAAATACCACCAGCAGCTCTCTGGCGTCATAATCTGCCGTCTTCCTTCCACTGGTCTTGTTTTTAGGTGTGTCTCATTTTAAAGCAAGGAGAATAATGAAGAGTTCTAGCAACAGCTAAGGGTGGTGGCTGTGTGAGGGTAAGAGCAGGAAATTGAAAGGGGTGGGAACAGGGCTGCCAGGGTCCTTCAGGGAAAACCAGACTCTCTGATCAGCAGCAGACCAAAGGGACTCAGGCCCACAGTGCTGTAGCCTCATTTTACAGAAGGGGGAACTAAGGCCTGGAGAGGGGAGGAAACTTGCCCAAGGCCACACAAAGGTCAGTACCCTGACCCAGAGAGCACGCCTTCCTCTGCAGCAGGTAAATGCAGAACTGTTGGCTTGTGTGTCTCAATTCTTGTTCAGCCTCAGCTTCTTTCTTATCTAGGGTTGCAGCCCTGGGTGCCACCCCAAGTGCCCCAGCAACTGCTCTTGAAGGGCCCTGTTCAGATGCTGGGCCCACACTATCCCCTCCTGCTCTGCTCTCTCTTTCTGGTCAGGTAGAATTTACTCCAGGGGCTTTCGTTGTTTATTCTTGTCCTAGCTGTTGGGATGGTTGTATCTCAGATTAGAAAGGGCTCAGGCTGTATTGTACAACCTCCACCTCCCCCTGCTGGGCTTCCTTGACCTTGGCTGGGGCCCCTGGGCCAGGGCTGGGTAAACTTCTAACAACTGCATAAGCTTTGGAACTGATAGTCCAAATGTTCCCACTGCTGGCTGTGTGATCTTGGCTAGGTCACTTAACCTCTCTGAGCTTCAGCTTTCCCATCAACCTGTCTAACTTCCTTTTCCAGTTGGTCCTAGAGAATGGGAAGACCCCATCGGGTGGACCTCTCTGGGCCTCCCCCACTGAACACCGGGCCAAGCCCACTCTTTTCACTTGGTCCAACGGCCTTCTCCTCATTGTCCCACCCCCCGGAAAAAAAGTTTCAGAAACTTAAATACAGAAAAGTAGGAATAATGTAACACATAATCATCTAATTAGCATTACCATTTGGTCATTGCTGCTTCAGCCTTTTTCTATTAAGTATAGCAGTCGCGAAGGCCTCCTTGGTTATTTCTTCCTCTCCCTCTCCGGAATCAGTTTTCTGAATATGCCATATGTTTCCAGTGACTGCTTTTTATATTTTTGCTACATGTGCATATATGCGTGAAAAAATATATAATTGCCTTTATGGTCTTTAAAAAACATTTACATAAATATCACCTTAGGCGCACGTACGCACGTATCTCTCCTGTTCTTTACACACTCAGACTAGAACCACACTGTGGGCGTATTTTCCTACATGTTGCAAACTGGTCTTCTACGTGGCTGTACCAATGTACGTTCCATTAGCAGTTCTGAGAATTCCTGTCTCCCCATCTCACCAGCCTATGAAATTGTCAGATTTTCTGACATCTGCCAGTCTTATAAGTGTGGAAGGAAGTGTGGTTTAATCTTCACTCCGCTGATTATCCTGTTACCACCAATAACATCTACTGAGTACTTACTTTTGCCACGTGCTGTACCCCAGTTTTATGTATATTAACTCGTTTAATATACCATAGACAATGGAGACTATTGTTATCGCTACAGATGAGGAAACTGAGGCACGGAGACATTAAGTTACTTGTCTAAGATTCCTAGCCCCCAAATGGCAGAGGCAGGATTCAGACCTGGCTGAGGAATTTGCTTTTATCCCTACCTGTGACCTCATTGCTCAGAAGTGTGATTTGTGAACCAGTAGCATCCCCAAGCACTTGGGAGCTGATTAGAGATGCAGAATCCCAGGTCTCCCTCCAGACCTACCAAACCAGAATGTGCGTCTTCACGGGATACCCGGATCTGCGTGAACATTAAATTTGAAAAGCCCTGCCCTACTCTATGCTGTTATGTGGCTCCCCTTTAAAATATATTGGTCACATGGATTTCCTCCACAGTGAATTGCCTTTGCAGATGTTGCCCATTTTTCCATAGGGAGTTTGTCTTTTTCTTATTGATTCATGGATTTATGCTGGATTTAAATAATTTGTTACATGGGTTCTAATATCTCTTGCAGCCTGTGGCCCGTTATTTGCTTAGAGTAACTTTTGCAGGCTTCCTCTCTCTTTCTAAATCCATCTTTCTTGCCCAGAACCAGGTAAAAATCTCCTCCATGAAGCCTTCTTTGCTGGTCTCTCCTCCCCTGGATTTACCTTTCCCTACATTGCTTATGCTCTGTGTGCTCGGAGTCTGGCTGTGGCTCTGGGAGACCCACTGGACATGAGATCAGCAAATCCCAGCTTGAGTTAGACACACCTGGCTTTTTAATCCTGACTGTGCCAAATTAACCCCTATCTAAATTAAGGTGGCGAGTCTCAGACTCTCCAAGGCTTAGTTTCCACATCTGAAAAATGGGGATGAGAATACTTAATTGAGAGCTATGCACACATGTGAATATGGAATATTTCTGGCTGCTTTGGTCTGTTTCACAAAGATCTTCCTGAGGGCTGGGACAGCTTCTTAGTCCTGGGCTCAGCATTATTGGACAATGCTAAGTGGGCACCTCAATTAGACTGACCCAGGGGCCTGAGAGATCTAATTCCAGACATGCCTAGAGACGGGACCCAGGGCCAGCCACAGCATTGATCACTCCTTCTCTAGGATTTCCTCTCCTCTCTGGTACTGTTTCCTCAACTGTAAAATGGAGATGGTAAGCCCCATCCTGCTTTCCTGGAGGGATGCTGAGGATCCATTTAAGATAATACTTGAGGGTGCTATAAGGGGCTTTGCAAATGCCAGAGGAATCAACAACCAAGAAGCCAGTGTGACTTATCTAAGTAGATACTTTTACAAGGTAGCATTACAACACTGTTTAATGCAGATAACCCACATTTAACCTTCTTGCTTAAAACCTTTCCGTGGCTCTCCACTGTGCTCAGGCTCCAGCACAGATTTAAGCAGGTCCTTTTTCATCTAGTCTAGCCCCACTTATTGCTATGCTTTTGCATGCTGAAGCTCAGCAGACTTGCAACTCGCCCCTCCTGCTCTCTGCATTTTCTTTGGCTTTGTTTTCTTTGAAACAGGGTCTCAGCTCTGTTGCCTGGACTACATGCAGTGGCATCATCATAGCTCATCGCAACCTCAAACTCCCTGACCTCAAGTGAATCTCCCTGCCTCTGCCTCCCTTTGTTCTTTTTAAAGTAATACTTTATTTGAAAGTATCAGTCTGATTTAATCATGTTAAAATAAAAAGGAGAAAACAAATGTCTGAGGCCTACTGAGTATCAGGAATGACTGGGTATTTACACATATAAGGAATAGTCTTTTACAAACAAGTTGGGAAATAATGTCTAAACTTGGTTCAAAACTTTGAAGAGGAATCAAAGTATCTCATTCAGGAAGCAACAAGAAACAAAGCCAGGCCAGGCACGGTGGCTCAAGCCTGTAACCCTGGCACTCTGGGAGGCTGAGGCGGATGGATTGCTTGAGCTCGAGTTTGAGACCAGCCTAAGAGTGAGACCTCCCCATCTCTAAAAATAGCTGGGCGTTGTGGTGGGCACCTGTAGTTCCAGCTACTTGGGGGGCTGAGACAAGAGGACCTCTTGAGTCTACCAAGGTGAGACTGTCTCAAAAAGAAACAAAGCCAAGGGAAGGTGGAAGAATACAGGGCAATTATACAATTGCTTCTTCTTATCTATGAATTGTTTTGTGCTGTCTTGTTCTTAAAAGGGAGGCCTTTCCTAGCAGTGGGCTCTCTGACTCCTACAATGCAGTAGCATTTTGTGTATTTCCCCCTTGGTTTGCGTCACCGGATGCATTAGTTACACCTGTGGCTGGTTAGGGACCCTGAGTAAGCACTAGCGATGGGACACAAGCCGACAGGACTTTTTTTTTTTTGAGACAGTCTTACTATGTAGCCCTCAGTGGAGCGCTATGGTGTCATAGCTCACAGCAACCTCAAACTCTTGGGCTTAAGTGATTCTCTTGCCTCAGCCTCCCAAGCAGCTGGGACTATAGGCACTCACCACAACGCCTGGCTATTTTTTGGTTATAGTTGTCACTGGCAGGCCCAGGCTGGGTTGGAACCCTAGTTGCTGAGCAACAGGTGCTGAGTCTGACAGGACTTTTCGTAAAGGTAAATCCAACCCATTCCCCACATTTCATACAGAGTTCCCAAGTTTTGTCCCATGTTTTCTACGATCTTAGACTTCTGCTCTTCTCCATCTGGACATGTCCACAACTTTCTAATTGGTTAGTCAAACAGCACTACTGTAGACTTTTCTTATTTTATTTTTTATTTTTCGAGACAGAGCCTCAAGCTTTCACCCTGGATAGAGTGTCGTGGCATCACAGCTCACAGCAACCATCAATTCCTGGGCTCAAGCGAGTCTCCTGCCTCTGCCTCCCAAGTAACAGGGACTACAGGCGTCCGTCACAATGCCTGGCCATTTTTTGGTGGCAGCCATCATTGTTGTTTGGAGGGCCCGAGCTGGATTCGAAACCACCAGCTCAGGTGTAAGTGGCTGGCCCCTAGCCCGTTGAGGCACAGGCGCTGAG
>CAUYRH010015962.1:0-13904 GCA_963574655.1 Perodicticus potto | reverse complement strand
AAAGTATCTCAAGAATGGAAGAAAAAGTATCCAATGTACTCAGCCCTAATATAGAGCTAATTTATAGCTTTCATATGAAGGCTAAAACCCAATTATAGCACAAGAATACAGGGAAAAGGGAAAGGGAGGGGAGGGGAGGGGTGAGGATGGGTGGAGGGAGGGCAATTGGTGGGATCACACCGACGGTGCATCTTAGTAGGGTACTGGTGACACTTACTAAATGTAGAGTATCAATGTCTTTATACAGTGATTAAGAAAATGCTATGAGGGCTATCTCTCACAGTACGATCAAAATGTTTCTGATTGTATATGAAGCACATTCTGCCCTATGATTGTACCAATGTACACAATTATGATTTAATAAAATTATTTTTAAAAAAAAGAAAAAAAGAAAAAGGCCAGGGGTCTTCTTAGAGAATTACAACGCACATTAACATATTAACTTGCTCTTGGAAGCACTGCAGTAAAAATATAACTCTGTTCGGCCCCATGTGTCCCAACCTTATTTGCCCAAGGCATCTTTGTTGTTGTTGCTACTGCTATAAAACCCCCATTAATTCTGGCCAGGACATTAAGATTAAATGAGGATATAAACTTGTGAAATGAGGTTCAAGTAATAGATGAGAGTCTGATTTAGGACATACGATACAGCAATCAGTCCTGTATTTGGCATTTAAAATCTTAGAATTTGGTGGTGCCTGTAGCACAGT
Organism: Perodicticus potto; assembly: GCA_963574655.1. Classification (NCBI taxonomy): domain Eukaryota; kingdom Metazoa; phylum Chordata; class Mammalia; order Primates; family Lorisidae; genus Perodicticus; species Perodicticus potto. The sequence goes on along the minus strand of CAUYRH010015962.1, from coordinate 13,194 downwards.
GAGTAGGGCGCTGGCCTGGGCCTGCTAAGCAACAATGACAACTGCAACAACAAAAAACATAAATAAAATAGCCGGGCATTGTGGCGGGTGCCTGTAGTCCCAGCTCCTTGGGAGGCTGAGGCAAGAAGATCACTTGAGCCCAAGAGTTTGAGGTTGCTGTGAGCTGTGACGCCACGGCACTCTACCCAGGACAATGGCTTGAGACTCTTCCTCAAAAAAAAAAAAAACCTTAGAATTTCCTTGGTTCAATCATTTCTCTTTAGACTCTGTACACAGGAAAAACCAAAGCTGAGAACTTTAGGACCACATCTGGAATTGGAAATTCTGGGTAGTGCCAGATGGACGAAGGAGTAAGAAGGGAGGCTAAGGACCATGAATTGGTTGAAAGTCTGTATAAAGAGCGCTTTGACACCAAGTCCTGCCACCAACCAGGTAAGCCGTGTGACTTCTCCTTTCCCCCAACCCTGCAGAAAACAGGCAGTATAATCTCTGGAGACCTGGAGCCAGTGAGACTCCAACCATGAGATACGAGCGAGGCACAGCACAGAGTATTGACTGAAAACAGAGGGATTAAACAAAACTTCTGATCCCAAGACCTTTAAGCCCCTTGACCGTAGTTAAACTCACCAATCGACCAATCTCACCCAGTCATGCATCTGTGAGTATGAATGAGCAATCACCAGACTGTGCAAAGCACCCTATGTGACAGACAATACCTAGGCAAATTGAAAGAAAGAACTCAATGTAGAAAAAGCCTTCACGTCTACATCTCAGAGTAATGAAAGAAACAACATTCATACAACAAGAAGAGGAGGATATAAATATAATAATTAGGGGGAAAAAAAAGATACCCATGTAATGAATAAAGAAAAACAAGAAAGCCCAGATGAAGGCCAATGGAAGTATACTAGAAGATAAAGGTGAAGAAATCTCCTAGAAAGAACAAAATGACAAAGAATTGGACAATGTCTTATTCTGATTGGAATAAAGACAAACATGAACAAAATCTTATCCTTTGATTTTCTTAAGAAAACATAAGAGAATGGGCTGGGCGTGGTGGCTCACACCTGTAATCCTAGCACTTTGAGAGGCTGGGGCAGGTGGATTGTTTGAGCTCACAAGTTCAAAACCAGCCTGAGCAAAAGTGAGACCCCCCATCTCTATTAAAAAGAGAAAAACTGAGGCAAGAGGATCTCTTGAGCCTGAGTTGGAGGTTACTGTGAGCTATGACACCACGGCACTCTACCCAGGGTAACAGCTTGAGACCCTGTGTCAAAAATAATAATAATTCAGGCTTGGTGCCTGTGGCTCAACTGGCTAAGGCGCCAGCCATGTACACCTGAGCTGGCGGTTCCGAATCCAGCCCAGGCCCACCAAACAACAATGACGGCTGCAACGAAAAAATGGCCGGGCGTTGTGGCCGGCGTCTGTAGTCCCAGCTACTTGGGAGGCAGGGGCAGGAGACTCGCTTGAGCCCAGGAATTGGAGGTTGCTGTGAGTTGTGATGCCATAGCACTCTATCCAGGGTGACAGCTTGAAGTTCTGAGAAGAAGAAGAAGAAGAAGAAGAATTCCAATTCCTTCCAGGTAAATATAAAAAAAAGAAAGAAGGGGTGGTGCCTGTGGCTCAGGGTGTAGGGCACCAGCCCCATATGCTGGAGGTAGTGGGTTCAAACCTGACCCCAGCCAAAAACTGTAAAAAAAAAAATAAAAAAAAAAAAAAAGAAAGAAAAGAAAATGAAGATAAATTCAGAAGATCCTACATTTAACAAATAAGAGAGCTTAAAAGAGAACAGAGCCTAATAAGAAGGCAATTATTATATAAGGAAGCTTCTATACATGAAGATCCATTAAATAGGCCATCTGAGTGACCCATTCTATGAATTAAAAATAAATCAGCCGAATATAGTGGCTCACAAATCCTAGCACTCTAGTAAGCCCAGGCTGTTGTATTGCCTGAGCTCAGGAATTCAAGACTAGCCTGAGCAAGAGCAAGACCCTATCTCTAAAAATAGTCAGATGTTGTGGTGGGCACTTATAGTCCCAGATACTTGGGAGACTGAGGCAAGAGAATTGCTTAAGCCCAAAAGTTTGAGATGGCTGTGAGCTGTGACACCACAGCTCTCTATCCAGGGCACAGAGTGAGATTCTGTCTTTAAACAAATAAACACATAAAGCACGTCATTGTGAAATTTGAGACTAGAATTTGACCACAAGTAGCTCATTTGGGAGGGGATTCCCAAAGAGGGAATTGGTGAGACAAAATAAGAAAAACAAGAAAGGAATGGAAGGGGAAGGGGAGGAAAAAGAAATGAAAAGAGAAAACAAAAAAAGAAAAGTTGCTGTGTGCAGCTAGGACTAAATCCCAGAAGGGAACTTAGGCAGACAGACAGAACACACCTCAACAGTTGTCCCACCCAAGGGATATATATTAACCAGTAAGTTCTTTTGTTGCTGTTGAGGAGTACCCTGAAGATGGTAAAAGTCCCTGGCACTGCAGCTTGCAATGCACACAGGTCGCATAGATTCCTAAGGCTATAGAAAACCCTTGGCCAAGCTTTATAGGCACTTCCAGCAAGAAACCTTTGGCATACAGGAAATAGGGACCATAGAAAGGCTACAGACAGGGCACTAATAGCATCTACTTTGGCCACATTCAAAGAAAAGGAATTGCAATGGCATCAGACTTCACATAGCAACTCCAGGTGCAAGAATACAGTGGAACAACAACAACAAAAAAAAGTATATAGTGGAGTAATACCTTTAAAGGTTCTTAGTGACAATTATTTCTCCCCCTAGAATTTTTTTTTTTTTTGCGGGGGTGGGGTCAAGTGATCCTCTTGCCTCAGTTTGTTATTTTGTTTGTTGTTGAGATAGAGTCTCACTATGTTGCCCTCTGTAGGTAGCCGTGGCATCACAGCTCACGATAACCTCAAACTCCTGGGCTTAAGTGATTCTCTTGCCTCAGCCTCCCAGTAGCTGGGACTACAGGCACCTGCCACAACACTAGCTATATTTTATTGTAATTGTCGTTGTTTAGCTGGCCCTGGATGGGTTTGAACCCACCCCCTTTGGTGTATGTGGCTGGCACAAGCCTTTTTCTGTTTTTAGTAGAGACAGGGTCTCACTTTTGCTAGGCTGGTCTTGAACTCGTGAGTTCAAGCTAGCTATCCACCTGCCTTGGCCTCCCAGAGTGCTAGGATTACAGGTATAAGCCAACTCACCTGGCTCCCCTATAATTCTTTTTTTTTTTTAAGAGAGAGAGTTTCATTTTGTCACCCTCGGCAGAGTGCTGTGCCTTCACAGCTCACAGCAACCTCAAACTCTTGGGCTCAAGCAATTATCTTGCCTCACCCTCCCAAGTAGCTGGGACTACAGGTGCCCTCCACAATGCTGGGCTATTTTTAGAGACAAGGTCTTGCTCTGGCTCAGGCTAGTTTTGGACTCCTGAGCTCAAGCTATCCACCCATCTCAACCTCCCAGAGTGCTTGGATTAGTTCTTAAGAGAATTCCTCATATCATGGAAAAGGGTAGTCCTAGCATGGTAAATGTATAGAAGAGCTAGAGAGAGGCTGGAATAAAATTGAGGACCCCAGAACAAACCTTTTCAGAAAAACATGTACAGAACGATAATCTAGGCCAGGCAAGGTAGATCATGCCTGTTATCCTAGCACTCTGGGAGGCCGACCAGGAGGATCGCCTGATCTCTCAAGTTCGAGACCAGCATGAACCAGAATGAGATCCCATCTCTGAAAATAGCCAGGCATTGTGGTGGGCACCTGTAGTTCCAGCTACTTAGGAGGCTGAGAGACTGAGGCAAGAGAATCACTTGAGCCTAGGAGACTGAGGTTACTGTGAGTTGTGACACCATAGCACGCTACTGAGGGCTACCAAGTGAAACTCTTGTCTCCAAAAAAAAAAAAAAAAGAGGCTTGGTGCCCGTAGCTCAGCGGTTAGGGCACTGGCCACATACACCAGGGCTGGCGGATTTGAACCTGGCCCGAGCCAGCTAAACAACGAAAACTGCAATAACAACAACAAAATACTCAGGTATTGCAGCAGGCACCTGTCATCTCAGCTACTTGGGAGGGTAAGGAAAAAGAATCACTTTTTTTGCTCTTGCCTCAGCCTCCCAAGTAGCTGGGACTACAGGCATCCACCACAATGCCTAGCTATTTTTGTGCTGCAGTTTGACTGGGGCTGGGTTCAAACCCACCACACTGGATATATGGGGCCAGCACCCTACTCACTGAGCCATAGGCACTGCCCGAGAATCGCTCTTAAACCCAAGAGTTTGAGTTGCTGTGAGCTGTAATGCCTCAGCACTCTACTAAGGGAGACATAGTGAAACTGTCTCAAAAAGAAAGAAAAGAAAAGAAAAACATGGACAGGCTGATAATCTGAGAGCTTTTACCACATAGACAGATTCATTGAGAAGCAGTTGAAAGATGTAGAAAGACTTGTTTAGATATTCAAGAAAATTAAGAAAATGGGAAAGAAGGCAATTTTTTTAACTCTAGGAAAAACAAAATGTGTGAGTACAAGAAAGTAATTGTACTCATCTTACACTACTTAGTTTAGCTGTGATAATGTAGTCTCTTAACATTAATTTGAAAAAGAAATACACTGTATTCATATTGAAAGGAGGAAGGGCAGAGGAAAGCTCTACATTCTTGTTGACTATACTAGAAAGTAAACTTTATTATCTAAAGTTAATGAATCAAGAATCCACATCAATCAAGAATAAGCTTATTTTTTAGATAGAGAAAGAGAATACCAGAAAAAAAACCCACATTGGAAGTAGATGCCTCTGAGCAGCAGGGTCATGACTAGGAGAAGGAAATGTTGTTTTCTTTATAGTATTATTTTATTTTATTTATTTTATTTTATTTTGAGACAGAGCATCACAGCTCACAGCAACCTCCAGCTCCTGGGCTCAAGCGATTCTCCTGCCTCCGCCTCCCAAGTAGCTGGGACTACAGGCGCCTGCCACAATGCCCGGCTATTTTTTGGTTGCAGCCGTCCTTTGGCAGGCCCGGGCTGGATTCAAACCTGCCAGCTCAGGTGTATGTGGCTGGCGCCTTAGCAGTTTGAGCCACAGGCGCCGAGCCGTACTGTTTTATTTTTAAAACTGTGTATACATTAACTTGGTAAAAATTAAAATTAAAGAAAAGATATTTATTTTGGACTAGAGCATTGCAATAGAGATACGCATGCCCAATATGTATTCAAGGAGATAAAGACAAATGTTCCTAAAGGAAAAAAAATGAGGAAGCTGACATAATCATTTGAAATAATTACTCTAGGGGCAGCGCCCCTAACTCAGTGGGTAGGGTGCCAGCCACATACACCCAGGGTGGCAGGTTGGAAATTGGCCTGGGCCAGCTAAACCAACGACAACTGCAACAAGTAAAAAAAAATAGCTGGGCATTGTGGTGGGCACCTGTAGTCCCAGCTACTCAGAAGGCTGAGGCAAGAGAATTGCGTAAGCCCAGGAGTTTAAGGTTGCTGTGAGCTGTGATGCCACAGCACTCTACTGATGGCAACATAGTGAGACTCTGTATCAAAAAAAAAGAAAGAAAAAAAATAATTAATTACTCCTGGCTACAAAGATCAATAACAAAGGAGATACCACTTCAAGGTTAGACAGGCAGTTGCTGAGCAGACCTCCTTGCAGAAGTATTTTTTCTGTAAGGTTGCCATACAACCTTTATGCAAGGTTGTGGTGTTTGCTGTCTTTTGTGATTTTTTTTTTTTTGAGACAGTCTCATTATGTTGCCCTCGGTAAAATACCGTGACATCATAGCTCACAGCAACCTCCAACTCTTGGGCTTAACCCCCAACTCTTGCCTCAGCCTCCCAAGTAGCTGGGACTACAGGCGCCCACCCCAACGCCCAGCTATTTTTTGTTGCAGTTGTCATTGTTGTTTAGCTGGTCTGGGCCAGGTTCAAACCCGACAGCCTCAGTGTATGTGGCTGGTGCCGTAACCACTGTGTTACAGGCACCGAACCTCAAATGAAACTCTTATCTTCCTGAGTAGCTGAGACTATAGGCACTCAGCACAATGCCCAGCTAGTTTTTCTATTTTTAGTAAGAGAAGGGAGTCTCACTTTGCTCAGGCTGGTCTTGAACTCTTAAGGCTCAGGCAATCCACCTGCCTCAGCCTCCCAGAGTGCTAAAATTACATGTGCAAGACACCACACCCAGCCCAACTTGCTAACATCTTGATGTTGGATATCTACCCTGCAGAACTTGGAGAAAATGAATTTCTGTTGTTTAAGCCACCCAGTCTGTGTTTTTGTTTTGTTTTGTTTTGTTTTGAGACAGAGTCTCACTTTGTCACTCTCAGTAGAGTGCTGTGGAGTCATAGCTCACAGCAACCTCAAACTCTTATGCTCAAGCAATTCTCTTCCCCAACCTCCCCAGTAGCTGAGACTACAGGTGCCTGCCACAACACCTGGCTATTTTTTAGAGATGGGGGTCTCACTTTGGCTCAGGCTGGTCTCAAACTTGTGAGCCCAGGCAATCCACCCACCTCGGCCTCCCAAGTGCTGGAATTATGGGTGTGAGCCACCAAGCCCAGCCTCAGTCTGTGGTATTTGGTTATGGCTGCCCTAGCAAACTAATACAACAATCTAAAGGAAAAGTAATTCGCCTAGAGTTTGCTTTAGTCTAAAGAAAAATGTTCCTGTGCTTCTCCAAGTCCTCTAAACAAACATCACTTAAGAGGTAGTAAAAATCTCAGCTCAGCGCCTGTAGCTCAGTGGTTAGGGCACTGGCCATATATACTGCGGCTGGTGGGTTCGAACCCAGCCTGGGCCTGCTAAACAACAACTATAACAACCACAAAAAAAAAAAAAAAATAGCCAGACATTGTGGCGGGAAGCTACTTGGGAGGCTGAGGCAAGAGAATCGCTTATGCCCAAGAGTTTGAGGTTGCTGTGAGCTGTGACAACATGGCACTCTACCGAGGGCAACATAATGAATCTCTGTCTCAATAAAAAAAAAAAAAAAAGAGGTAGAAAAAAATCTATTATGAATTATTGAAACTGCTTATGTGAGTATGGGAAGCTGGTGTGCTATTGTCAATTATTTTTCCTTTTGCTGCTCCACAGAAAGTTTCAGACAAGACCAACTTATCCATTGGCATTGTGAGCAGACTGTGCAGAGGCCACAAGCTTTTTCAGAATACAGGAAAATATCTGAAATCTGGACAGGACTGGGCAGGTAAAAGGACGGCAGCACTAATGAAGAAAAATAAACTACCTAACAAACAAAAAAAGGAAAAAAAAATCACAAAACAACTGCCCCTTTCTTTTACCACCTGTTTTAAGACTAAACACCTGTGTCTTTAAGAGTTTTGTTTTATATGGCTTGGTGCCTGTGGCTCAACAGGCTAAGGCACCAGCCACGTACACCTGAGCTGGCGGGTTCGAATCCAGCCCGGACCCGCCAAACAACAATGACGGCTGCAACCAAAAAATGGCCGGGCATTGTGGCGGAGGCAAGAGACTCACTTGAGCCCAGGAATTGGAGGTTGCTGTGAGCTGTGATGCCATCGCACTCTATTCAGGGTGACAGCTTGAGGCTCTGTCGCAAAAAAAAAAAAAAGAAAAAAGAGTTTTGTTTTATAGCACTTGAAGGACACTGAATTCCAGAAAGACTGAATCTCTCTAAAACCCCCTTCATTTGCCAGAGCACATTCCAAAGACCTAATAAAACTGGCCTCACAGTAGGAAAAAAAAAAGGAGGAACAAGCAGAGCTGCACAGCCAACTCCTGGCATCAGTCTGCAGAGGAAAAAGCCACTTTTTCCCTTTAAAAACCCAAGCCATTTTTCCTCAGCTGTGGGTACTTTCTTTTCTTTCTTTGGTGCCATGCCATTTTCCCCTCTCTTCCTTTCTCTCTTTCTCTTTCACTCTCTCTCCCCATCAGAGAAAGTAAAATGAAGTAAAATAAACTCTTTACTTCTTACAATTTTAATCCTTGTATGAGAAATCTTTCTCAGCCTGCAACATGACTTCCCAACCCTTTCAGCAGCTATTGGTTCTAAATGAGAAAATAATACCACATAATTAAGAGATTTTTTAAATCAAATTCATATGTAAACTTAATCATTAATTTGTAAATTTAAAATATATAAAGCAGCCAAGTACAATGGCTCACACCTGTACTGGGAGGACAAGGTAGGTGAGGTCACGAGTTTGAGACCAGCCTGAGCAAGAGCAAGACCCAGTCTCTACTAAAAATAGAAAAACTAGTCAGGCATAGTGGCAGGCACCTGTAGTCCCAGCTACTCAGAAGTCTAAGGCAAAAGGATCCCTTGAGCCCAAGAGTTTGAGGTTGCTGTGACCTATGATGACCCCATGGCACTCTCCCCAGGGCAATAGAGTGAAACTGTCTCAAAAAAAATACAAGTTACATTACATTTGAAAACAATTAGTACAGATTTTCACATTTCTCAAGAATTCCCACAAATACGATTGCTAAAGCATCATACCATACCAAATCACAAATAAGTTAATCATAGTCAAATGTCAAAAATAAGAATAATCCATTCCAAAACTTTTATAAGAAAAATATTCAAAATTGGATATGGAAGCCGGGCGCAGTGGCTCTCGCCTGTAATCCTAGCCCTCTGAGAGGCCAAGGAGAGTGGATTGCCTGAGCTCATGGGTTCGAGACCAGCCTAAGCAAGAGAGAGAGCCCATCTCTAAAAATAGCCGGGCGTTGCAGTGGGCACCTGTAGTCTTAGCTACTTGACTGAGGCAAGAGAATCGATGGAGCCCAAGAGTTTGAGGTTGCTGTGAGCTGTGATACCATAGCACTCTACCGAAGGCAACAAAGTAAGACTCTGTCTCAAAAAAAAAAAATTGAGTATGAGTGCATCTTCATATTTCACATGACACAGGGCAGGACCACCCTTTCTTCCATTCCCTAAATACCTGCCTCCTTCTGTTCCAAATCACGGATAATGATTCAGAAAGCCTGGGGCAATGGCTTGCATAAGGCAGGAGTAGAGGTAAATGAGGGCAAAGTTTCTAGGGGTTCAAAGGATGAGAAACTGAGAAAAGAAGAAAGCATAAATAGACCAAGTATAATATATATGTAGACACATATACAAAATGTAGATGCACCCTTTGAAATATAGGTGAGATTTAGTAAATGAAAGATTTACTATCACATTTCCACATCTAGAGGCAGGTGGCCTCCAGGACTAAGAGCAGCTCCTGGCTGGCAACCTGCAAGAAAACCACAACCTCAGTCCTATGGACCATAAGGAGGTGAATTCAGTGGACAACAGAAGGTGACTGGAAGCAGATTATACTGCAAGCAAGTCTCCAGATTGTAATTGAGTCCAAGCTGTCAAGAAAAAAGGTGTTGGTAGCCGGGTGTGCTGGCTCACATCTGTAATCCCAGCGCTTGGGAGGCCGAGGTGGGTGGACTGCCTGAGCTCACAGGTTCGAGACCAGCCTGAGCCACAGCAAGACCCCGTCTCTTAAAAAACAACAACAACAACAAAGAAACAAGGTGTTGGGGCAGAGAAAGTGACTTTTTGAAGAGCCAGTAAACCAAGAAGATAGCAGACTAGATTCCTAAAGAACCACATGAACTTTAGGCTCCTTTTTATGTTAGGGGAATAGGGAATGGAGTGTCTTGCAAGAGATAACTGAGGACCATAGACAACTGGGCATTAGTGCCAAAGGTCTGAGGAGGTTGGGAAACTTCTTTGTTCTTGGTCAGGTAACTTTGGTGGATGATGTTCCTAACATATTTTTACATAGCATTGTTATCTGTGAACATACTTTCCTTATTTCCCCATACTTTTGGGAAAGGGATGGTTATTATCTTTTAGAATTGAACTATAAACTAATTTTTTTTTTTTTTGAGACAGTCTCACTCTGTTGCCCTGCGTAGAGCGCTGTTGCATCACAGCTCACAGCTCGGCCAGTTTGTCTATGTTTTGAAGACATGGGGTCTTGCTCTTGCTCAGGCTGGTCTCAAACTCCTCAGTTCAAGTAATCGGCCCACCTTGGCCTCTCAAGAGTGTTAGGATCACAGGCCTGAGCCACTGCACCCAGCCAGTATTATTACTTTTTTTTTTTGAGACAGAGTCTCACTATGTCACCCTCAATATAGTGCCATGGCATCACAGCTCATAGCAATCTCAAACTCTTGGGCTTGAGCAATTCTCTTGCTTCAGCCTCCCAAGTAGCTGGGACTATAGGCACCAGCCACAACCCAAAATACACATTCTTTTATATATATGTACATACACGGTCTTACTCTGTTGCCTGGGACAGAGTGCAGTGGCATCATGATAGCTCACTGCATCCCCACACTCCTGAGTTCAGGTGATCCTCCTGCCTCAGCTTCCTGAGTAGCTGGGACTATAAGGCACATGGCACCATATCGAGCTAATTTAAATTCTTTCTATAACATAATTAACTAGCCTATTTGCAGAGCTAAGCAGAAACTTTTAACCTGAAGGATATTATTGCAGAGGGTCAGAAGCAAAATGGAGCCAGTTATGCTAAGCCTGTCTTTCACAATTACAAGATATCTTGTGAAAATGCAATCAGCCCAGCAACTTAATCATAGCCGTGTTAGACCCTAAGGGCCCTGCTAAGCTATGCCCAGACTCCTGACTCACAAAAATTGTGAGATAAAGGATGTGCCTTATTCTATTGCACAAATTTGTGGCCATTTAGAAATTAATACATGGCAGCTCAGTGCCCACAGCTCAGTGGTTAGCCAGCCACATGCACTGGGGCTGGTAGGCTCAAACCTAGCCAGGGCCTGCTAAACAAAAAAGACAACAACAACAACAAAATAGCAGGGCACTGTGGCAGGCACCTGTAGTCCCAGCTACTTGGGAGGCTGAGGCAGGAGAATCGCTGAAGCCCAAGAGTTGGAGGTTGCTGTGAACTGTGACGCCACAGCACACTACCAAGAGCAACAAAGTGAGACTCTGTCTCAAAAAAAAAGAAAAAGAAATGAATACATGGCAATAGAAATTAATACAGTAAACCAAGCTGATCGGAAATAAAAAACAATTAGCTTCAGGAAGATCAGCACTATAAGTCCAGGTCTGTGTTTATTACATTGTATTTAAATATTAAATAATTTATGCTCCATTTAGCTATTTTTTTTTTTTTTTTTGCTTGAGACAGAGCCTCAAACTGTCACCCTGAGTAGAGTGCTGTGGCATCACAGCTCACAGCAACCTCCAATTCCTGGGCTCAAGCCAAGTCTCCTGCCTCTGCCTCCCAAGTAACTGGGACTACAGGCACCCACCACAACGCCAGGCCATTTTTTGGTTGCAGCCACCATTGTTGTTTGGCAAGCCAAGGCTGGATTCGAACCTGCCAGCTCAGGTGTAAGTGGCTGGCATCTTAGCCCATTGAGCCACAGGCGCAGAGCCTATTTTTTATTTTTTTATTTTTTTTAGAGACAGAGTCTCACTTTGTTACTTTCGATTATAGTGCCGTGGCATCACAGCTCACGGCAACCTCCAGCTCTTGGGCTTAGGTGATTCTCCTGCCCCAGCCTCCGGAGTAGCTGGGACTACAGGCGCCTGCCACAACGCCCGGCTATTTTTTTGTTGCAGTTTGGCCGGAGCCAGGTTTGAACCTGCCACCCTCGGTATATGGGGCTGTGCCCTACTCACTGAGCCACAAGAGCCGCCCAATTTATGTTCCATTTTAAAAAAGAGACAGAATAATAATGCTACAACTGGTCCTAATAATTGTTTTTTATTTCTGATCAGAGTTACATGTGTAGCTGTTAATTAAGACAAAGAGAAAAACATTTTGTTACAAAATGTAAGAAGGCTATGCTGTAAAGTACTGCAGAGATTGTTGAATAATCAAAGATTGTTGAATAATCTCAGATGCAATCACATGGTAGATAGAATCCTAAGAAAACAAAGCAGAACTATGCATTAAAGCTATGCATTAAGCTATGCTTAAAAACTGAGATGGAAAAACATTCACAACCCTCTCTCTGCTTCAAGACAAAACTACTGTGCTGGCCACCAATTTCCTAAAGTAAATCCTTATATCCAGGTGTTTTTTTTTTTTAAACAAAGTCTCACTTTGTCACCCCAGGTAGAGTGCTTTGGCATCACAGCTCACAGCAACCTCAAACTCTTGGGCTTAAGCAATTCTCTTGCCTCAGCCTCCCAAATAGCTAGAACTACAGACATCCACCACAATGCCCAGCTATTTTTCTTTGTTGTTACAGTTGTCATTGTTGTTTAGCAGCCTGGGCTGGGTTTGAACACAACAGCCCCAGTGCATGTAGCCAGCACATGTGGCCGGCGCCCTAACTACTGAGCTACAGGTGCCAAGCCTCAAGGATTTTTTTTAAGTTCAAAGGACATCAATAGTTGTATGGTTTTATGTTTTATAATACAGTCTATTCTTGGAGCATTTTAATTTTCTTCTTGTAACATTTTCATGGTTACTCTGGTGATTACAAATGTCATTTTAAATTTAAAACAAAGTAGGCTTGAATTAGTATCAATCAGCTTAGGCTGAGTGCAGTGGCTCACATCTGTAATCATAGCACTCTGGGAAACCAAGGCTAGTGGATTGCCTGAGCTCAAGAATTCGAGACCAGCCTGAGCAAGAGTGAGACCCCCATCTTTAAAAAAATAGCCAGGTAGGCCGGCACAGTGGCTCACGCCTGTAATCCCAGCACTTGAGAGGCCAAGGGAGGTAGATTGCCTGAGCTCACAAGTTCGAGACCAGTCTGAGCAAGAGCAAAACCCCACTTCAAAAAAACAGCCATGCATTGTGGCGGGTGCCTGTAGTCCCAGCTATTTGGGAGGCTGACGCAAGATAACTGCTTAAGCCCAAGAGTTTGGGGTTGCTGTGAGCTGTGATGTGATGCCACAGCACTCTACAGAGGGCAACAACATGAGTCTCTTGTCTCAAAAAAAAAAAAGAAAAAAAAAATGTTTAAATAAAACAAAATTTAGGCTCGGCGCCTGTGGCTCAGTGGGCTAAGGCGCCAGCCACGTACACCTGAGCTGGCAGGTTCGAATCCAGCCCGGGCCGCCAAACAACAATGACGGCTGCAACCAAAAAATGGCCGGGCGTTGTGGCGGGCGCCTGTGGTCCCAGCTACTTGGGAGGCAGAGGCAAGAGACTCGCTTGAGCCCAGGAATTGGAGGTTGCTGTGAGCTGTG
>CAUYRH010015960.1:0-86896 GCA_963574655.1 Perodicticus potto | reverse complement strand
ACTTCAAGTCCTTTGCCCACTCTGAGATGGGATCACTTGTTCTTTTCTTGCTAATACGTTTGAGTTCTCTGTGGATTCTGGTTATTAAACCTGTGTCGGAGGCATAACCTGGAAATATTTTTCTCCTATTCTGAGGGCTGTCTGCTTGCTATACTTACTGTGTTCTTGGCTGTGATTTTTAGTTTGATCAGGTCCCAGTAGTATATTTTTGATACTGCTTCAATTGCCTGGGGTGTCCTCTTCATAAAATATTCACCCAGGTCGATTCCTTCAAGAGTTTCCCCTGAACTTTCTTCTAGTATTTTTATAGTTTCATGTCTTAAGTTTAAATCTTTAATCCAGTGAGAGTCTATTTTAGTTATTGGTGAAAGGTGTGGGTCCAGTTTCAGTCTTCTGCAGATCGCCAGCCAGTTCACCCAGCACCATTTGTTAAATAGGGAATCTTTTTCCCACTGAATGTTTTTAATTGGCTTGTCAAAGATCAAATAACAGTAAGTAGCTGGGTTCATCTCTTGGTTCTCTATTCTGTTCCAAATATCTACCTCTCTGTTTTTGTGCCAGTACCATGCTGTTTTGGTCACTATCGATTTATAATGTAGTCTCAGGTCTCGTAGCGTGATTCCTCCTGCTTTGTTTTTATTTCTAAGTAATGTTTTGGCTATTTGAGGTTTTTTCTGATTCCATATAAAAGGAAGTATTATTTTTTCGAGAGTTTTAAAATATGACAATGGAGCTTTAATAGGAATTGCATTAAAATTGTATATTGCTTTGGGTAGCATGGACACATTTACAATGCTGATTCTTCGCAGCCATGAGCATGATATGGTTTTCCATTTGTTAACATCTTTGGCTGTTTAGAGTTTCATCTTTAGAGTTTCATCTTTAGAGTTTCAAAGTTCTCTTTATAGAGATCTTTCACATCCTTTTTTAGGTAAACTCCCAAATATTTCATCTTCTTTGGCCCTACTGTGAAAGGAATAGAGTCCTTGACTATTTTTTTTCACTTGGCTATTGTTGGTATATATAAAGGCTACAGATTTATGAGTGTTGATTTTGTAGTCTGAGGCTCTACTGTATTCCTTGATCACTTCTAACAGTTTTATAGTAGAATCTCCCTGGTGTTTTCCAGATGTACAATCATATCATCTGCAAAAAGTGATAGTTTGATCTCTTCTGACCCTATATGGATACCCTTGATCACCTTTTCTTCTCTAATTGCATTGGCTAAAACTTCCATTACAATGTTAAAGAGCAATAGCGACAACGGGCATCCTTGCCTGGTTCCTGATCTGAGTGGAAATGATTTCAATTTAACTCCATTCAATATGATATTGGCTGTGGGTTTGCTGTAGATGGCCTCTATTAGTTTAAGAAATGTCCTTTCTATACCAATTTTCTTGAGTGTTCTGATCATGAAGTGATGCTGGATATTATCAAAAGCTTTTCCTGCATCAATTGAAAGAATCATATGGTGTTTATTTTTTAATTTGTTTATGTGCTGAATTACATTTATAGATTTACATGTATCAACCTGCCTTGAGACCCTGGGATAAGGCCCACTTGGTCATGGTGTATAATTTGTTTGATGTGTTGTTGGATTCTGTTTGTTAGGCTCTTACTGAATATTTTTGCATCAATATTCATTAGTGATATTGGTCTATAATTTTCTTTTCTTGTTGGGTCTTTTCCTGGTTTGGGGATCAAGGTGATGTTTGCTTCATAGAATATACTGGATAGTATTCCTTCTTTTTCTATATTTTGGAAACAGTTGAGTAATATAGGTACTAGGTTCCTCTTTAAAGGTTTGGTAGAATTGTGATGTGAAACCATCTGGTCCCGGGCTTTTCTTTTTAGGGAGATTTTTTATAGTTGATGCTATTTTGGAACTTGCTATCGGCCTGTTCAACATTTCCACTTGATTCTAGCTAAGTCTTGGAAGGTGGCATGCTTCCAAGTATTGGTCAGTTTCCTTCAGATTTTCATATTTCTGAGAGTAAAGTTTCTTGTAATATTCGTTCAGGATTTTTTGAATTTCTGAGATGTCTGTTGTTATTTTGTCTTTACCATTTCTGATTGATGAAATTAGAGATTTTACTCTTTTTTTCCTGGTTAGGTTAGCCAAAGGTTCATCTATTTTATTGACCTTTTCAAAAAACCAACTTTTTGATTTATTGATCTGTTGTATGATTCTTTTGTTTTCAATTTCTTTATCCCAGAGCTCTCTGAGAGAATGGTCCATTTTTGCTCTCCATTTCTCTTCCTTTTTTAAAGTTTGGGAGCATTCGAAAGCTTTGTCTTCAGTGTCATAAATCCTTTCTTCTGCTTGCTGTTACTGAGGAATTCTAGTGTTCCATTATGTTACTGAGGAATTCTACTGTATTTCTCAGATCTTTAAAGGCTGCAAATTCTGCCTCAATGTGTCATAATCTTTTGTATTTTGTCTTTGAATTCCTGGAATTCTTGAGGCAATTTTGGTAATGCTCCCTCAACTTCTAAATCCAACTTTTCCTCTATTTTATTGATCTTATTTGCAATCCAAATTCTGAATTCGGTTTCTGACATCTCAGCCATATGTTTATGAATGGGATCTTCAGTTGTATCCACCAGATTGTTCCCTGTGGCAGGATGATCCACTCTGGTTATTCATGTTACCAGAGTTTTTCTGCTGATTTTGCCCCATGATTATTTTACACCATTTGGCTAGATGAGCAGATAAGGAGAAGTTGGGTTGGGGGTTCTAGGAGTAGTGATTCTCCAGTCCTTTGCCTGAAAGCAGGAACTGACATCTGTACCTTTTCCCCTAGAGCTTTGCCATGGACCCGTATAGTGGTACAGCCTGAGAAACTGGAGACATTGTTCTTGTGGTGGGGTTAAGTGGCTCTGTCTTATTTACAGCTGGTCTCTGTCTTACCCTAGTGAATCAGTTACTCTGGGTTGAAGTCTGAGCTGTGGAGAAATATCAGCAGTTAAGTCACTGTGCCCCCCCACCACCACCACAGGCAACAATTGGAAAAGGAAAGTCAAACCTTCCCACAACCATGCTCCCACTGTACCACTTTGAATAGTCCTCAGGTGATTCACCCAGTTGAAGGGGTCCAAGTGAATTGTCCCAGTCAGCACCGGTCTCAGGTGGGAGAGTTCAAAAGGTCTCCAGCAACTAGATAGCAGAGGTCTGCTGGCAGCTCTAGTATAACTCACTCCCGTGGTCCGTGAGATCAGAAGGACCCTCCCAGAAAATAAATTAGCCTGGGAAGGTTGATGCCTCCTTCCCCACCTTGCACCTCTGTCACACCTAGTCACTGATAACCCACAGTGTTGTGATCCAGTTCCCTCCAATGAGCAGATACTCAAGGTGTGTGCGCCTGCCTGAGTCACAAGGAGATGTGTCAGCCAGGTCACTACTCTCTGCCACTCTCTGGCAGGGGTAGGTGAGACCTGACAACCTCGGGTGCTTAATGGGGCTGGGGCAATTCACTCAGTTCCTGCCCTGACCCTGATTGATTCGCAGAATTTGTTTCTGTCCTGGCTATCTTCCCCTGTGGACCAGATGCTGGACTGCAAATCAGCCCTGGCTGTGTCACTGCCTGATCTGGGCTGTAGTTTGTACTGGGGCTGACTCAGTCAGAAGTCACACTTAGCTGTCAGTTCCAGCCTCTTGCTGCTTGCCCTAAGTCTCAACTTCAATCCCCTGAGGGCCAGGTAAATCAGAAGCTCAGTAAAGCAGTCCTCTGAGTCAGCCCCACCCTGGGAGTCCACTGTCTCTGCAAGTACATATTTTAATCCCCATGCCCCGCCCAGGCTGGTACCACCTCAGCCATACCCTTTATTCCCGGAGCCTGTGTTTCTGTCCCAGGCTCTGTTCCACGAGTGGCTGCCACAGGAGAAGCTGCCTGGCTTCCTCTGGTTGCCCAGAGAGACTGGGAGTGTTCTTTCAAAATATCCCCAGGGGTGCGAGCCCTATTGTTAATGTTCCCCCCACTGTTGCTGCTGTTCTGTGCCTCAAGGGCACTGCTGCTCCTATGTGGTTTCCTTTCACCTGATTTTATTCTCCTTACTCCTGAGCCAGAGAATCAGCACAGATCAGCAACAGCCCATGCCCCATCTACACCCCTCGAGAAAATGCCCAAGTATCTGGACTCCATGGGGGACAGGCTTCCAGAGCTTGGGGTGAGGGGAGTGCTGGGAGTTCAAAATTGTAGGTAGAGAATATATACAGTTCTTTATAATTTTATGCCTGGCAGGAGAGTGCTATGGCACCCTGGTAGGGGAAGGAGGTCCAGTTTTTAAAGGGTCTCTCCCGTGGGGTAAAATGGGAGGACATTTGAACTCTGCTCACTTGTTTGTATGGAAGTATGGAGTATACTGCAAGCCATTCTCATGGGGGAGGGGACTCCCGTCCACTTGACGATGAGTTCTGTACCTTTTGTTTGCATCCTTGAGGTCACAGTTTGCCTCATCATGGTTGATGCATGTTCTTCAACCTTCTCTTTTGGCTCAGATCTGAACCATCGGTTTTCTTGCAAAATTTCTGTCCTTTAACTCTCCTTCTGGACGGGATCCTCTGTGGAAAGCTGGCGACAGACCGCCATCTTGCCTCCCCATACATGCATTCTTTCACCTACTATTTCTTGTGTACATGTGCTAGGTAAAGCAAAGGTGAACATTAATGATTTGAGAAAACATTTCTTCTCAGATGTCATTGTATGATAACCCCTTGAATTACACGTTGACATTTCAGAATGTACTTGTCAATAGATATTTAGTAGAGATTTGAGACTTCTTAATTCTAAGCATAATGTACCATTTTTATGTAAAAAGGTACTTAGTAACCTTGAAAATTAAGGAGGGAGGGTGGGAGAGAGAGAGGGAGACTAAAGTGATTAAATCAGACTAAATTCAGATCATATAGAAAGTCTTATATATTTCCTTTTAACAACTAAAATAATTTTGAGTTGATTCTCCAAAGAATTCTGTCAAAAAAATTCTAATTTTCCTGGTAATACCATCTAAAATATTTAATGCATGTTACATATTTTTTAAAGTTATGTAAGGCACTCTGGCTATGAAGAAAGAGCTTGGAATGAAAAAGTAATACTGAAAAATTGCACCAAATTTCAGTTTTTAATTCTACCTCCAATCGTTCCTATCTATTAAAATGTATATCTAAACTTCCCAAGTTTATCACTAAATCTATCAAAGCTTAACCCTAATTGATTTACCTTAATCTAAACCCTAGTTGATTTACTTTAAAGTTGAATAATAATTTTTCAGAGTGCAAAATTAATCTTATCACATACCCATTTGTGAATGAGTGATCTAATACTCAGTATATTGGAGATACCAGTGAACGTGTGTCTCACAATTATTTGATGGAGATGGCTAGCTGTATAAGAGCCATGAAATTTATAATCATGCACCCAGTGGAAAAAATTTTGACCTGAAAACTGTACAAATTATTTTGAAGCCTCAGTTACTGAGAATTGTATTACTCAAACTTCTCAGCACACTATACTCTTTAGTATTTACATAATTCTGATTATGGATTCTTATTTGTATCTCTCCACTCCCCACAGATATTTGTTTTAACATCTGAGATACAATCCTGGTTATACAAGGTGTTCATAAAGTTTGTGTGCAGCTTACTATGTTAACTATTTTATTTTATTTTACTTTATTCAAATTAATATGAGGGTTCAATATTTAGGGTACATTGTTCTCACATCCAGGGTAAAGTTCCATTTGTAGAAGAGCCCCTCACCCAGCGGGTGTGGTATATACCCTCACTATGTGCACATTAGTTGAGATCCTGCCTCATGTCCTCCCTCCTTCTGCCATACGTCCTCCCCCCACTTCCCTATACCCCCAAACTGGACTATATTACTGTTTTATTATTCTTATGAACATGTAATTGTTTATATATTGATTTCATATTAGTATGGAGTACATTGGATATTTATTTTTCCATTCTTGTGATACTTTACTAAGAAAAATGTATTTCAACTCCATCCAGGTAAATGTAAAAGATGAAAAGTCTCCATCTTTTTTAATGGCTGAATAATATCCCATGGTATCCATGTACCACAGTTTGTTGATCCATTCATGGATTGATGAGCACTTAGGTTGCTTCCATGACTTGGCAATTATGAATTGAGCTGCAATAAACATTCTAGTGCAAATGTCTTTGCACTAGAAGTAAAGTGATTTTTGTTCTTCTGGGTAGATACCTAGTAATGGGATTGTAGGGTCAAATGGAAGGTCTACTTTTAGATCTTTGAGGATTCTCCATACTTCTCTCCAAAAGGCCTGTGTTAGTTGCAATCCTACCAGCAGTGTAGAAGCGTTCCCTTCTCTTCACATCCACACCAGCATCTGGTGTTTGGGTGACTATGTGACATGGGCTATTCTTGCTGGGGTTAGATGATAGCTTCAAGTGGTTTTGATTTGCATTTCTCTGATGATTGAAGAGGACGAGCATTTTTTAATGTGTTTGTTGGCCATTCATCTGTCATCCTCAGAGAATTTTCTGTTCAAATCTCTTGCCTACTTATAGAGAGGGTTGTTTGCAGTTTTCTTCTTGTTTAATTTGAGTTCTCTGTAGATTCTAGCTATCAGGCCTTTGTCAGATTCATAACATGCAAAAATCTTCTCCCATTCTGAGGGCTGTCTGTTTGTCCTGTTTGTGCTACTCTTAGCTATGCAAAAGCTTTTTAGCTTGATTAAATCCCAGTTATTTATTTTTGGTGTTGCCTGCAATTGTAAGGAGGGGCTGCCTCATAAAGTTTTTTCCCAGACCAATGTCTTCAAGTGTTTTCCCCACACTCTTTTATAGAATTTTTATGGTTTCATGTCTTAAATCTTTAACCCAGGGAGAATCAATATTTGTCAATGGTGAGAGGTGCAGGTCCAGTTTCAGATGTCTGCATGTGGATAACCAGTTCTTCCAGAGTCATTTGTTAAATAAGGATTCTTGTTTAACATTGTATGCTTTTGTTAGGCTTATCAAAGATTAAATGATGATATGTGGCCGGGTTCATTTCTAGATTCTCTGTCCTATTCCATAGATCTACGTCTCAATTTTTGTGCCAGTACCATGCTGTTTTGGTCACTATAGCCTTGTAATATAACCTGAAGTCTGGCAATGTGATGCCTCAATATTTTTTTTTATTTCTAATAACTGTATTTGTTATTTGGGGTTTTTTCTGGTTCCATATGAATCAAAGTACTATTTTTTCAAGAACTTTAAAGTATGACATTGGTGCTTTGATTGGGATTGTGTTAAATCTATACATTGCTTTGGGTCATATGGACATTATCAGTTGATTTTTCTCAGCCATGAGCATGGTATGTTCTTCCATTTGTTGACATCTGCTATTTACTTTCTCACAGTTTCATAATTCTCCTTTTAGAGATCATTCATGTCTTTTGTTAGATATATCCCCAGGTATTTCATCTTCTTTGGTGCTATTGTAACAGGAACAGAGTTTTTGAATTTGGTCTCACCCTGACAATTGTTGGCATATATGAAGGCTACTTATTTGTGAGTATTGACTTTGTATCCTGAAATGATGTTGTTCCTTAATCATTTCTAAGAGCTTTGTAGTTCATTCCTTGGGGTTTTCCAGGCATAAGATCATGTCATCTGCAAAGAGGGAGAGTTTGACCCTGTCTGTCCCCATTTGGATCCCTTTGGTCTCCTTCTCTTGTCTGATTGAGATGGCTAGGACTTCCAACACTATGTTAAATAGCAGTGGAGATGTTGGGCATCCTTACCTGGTTCCAGATTTGAGTGGGCATGCTTTCATTCTCACTCCATTCCATGTGATATTGGCTGGGTGTTTACCGTAGATAGCCTCTATCAGCTTAAGGAGTGTTCCTTCTAAGCCTTTTTCTCTTGAGTGTTTTTATCATGAACGGATGCTGGATATTATTAAAAGCCAATTCTGCATCAATTGAAAGAATCATATGGTCTTTGTTTTTGATTCTGTTTGTGTGGTATATTATATTTATAGATTTGCTTATGTTGAACCAACCTTGTGTGTCTGGACTAGAACCCACTTGATCCTGGTGTATAACCTTTTTAATTGTTATTATATTCTGTTTGTTAATATCTTGTTGAATATTTTTGCATTGATATTCATTAAGGATATTGGTTTATAGTTTTCTTTCTTTTTTTTTTTGTTGGATCCTTATCTGGATTTGGGATCAGGGTGATATTTCTTTTTGGGGAGATTTTGTTTAATTGATGTAATTTCTGTTGTTGATATTGGTATATTCCAGATTTCTATATCTTTCTGGATGAATTTTGGAAGGTATTGTGCTTCCAGATGTTGGTTCATCTCCTCTACATTTTCATATTTCTGGGAATGGAGTTTTTTGTAGTAATTTTTGAGAATCTCTTATATTTCTGTGGCATCTGTTATTTCCCCTTTATCATTTCTTATTGTAGTTATTAGAGATCTTGTTTTTCTGTTTCTGCTTAGTCTAGCCAAGGGTTTATTAATTTTATTAATCTTTTATAGGAACCAACTTTTTGTTTTGCTGATCTTCTGAAAAATTCTTTTGTTTTAAATTTCATTCAATTCTGCTCTAATGCAAGGGTACAAGTCAAGCAAATGAAGTGAAAGCTATGTTAATTAGTAGACTGTAAGCACTCCAGTTTGTACAAATAATCAACACATTGAATCCCACAAAGGCATAAATGTATTCATGATCCATATATATAAAACTTAATAAAAAAATAATTCTGCTCTTGGTTATTTCCTTTCTTCTGCTAGGTTTGCGATTAGATTGTTTTTCCTTTTTTATTTTGCTTGAGATGGCCCATTCAGTTGCTGTCTTTCTGTTTTCTTGATGAAGGCATCTAAAGCTATAAATTTCCCTCTAAGGACTGCCTTTGGAGTATCCCACAGGTTTGGATAGTTTGTCTCTTCATTATCATTTTGTTCCAGAAATCTAATGATCTCTTTCTTGATCTCCTCTATGACCCAGCTATCATTCAGCAAAAGGTTATTTAATTTTCATGATGTTATTTGAGTATAAAGATTTCTGTTGCTGTTGAGTTCAACTTTTATTCTGAATAGTCTGAAAAGGCACAGGGACTAATTTCAATTCTTTTGAGTTTGATGAGGTTAGCCTTGTGACCTAAGATGTCATTGATTTTGGAAGATGATCCTTAGGCTGATTAGAAGTATATGTATTTAGTTTTGTTAGGATAAAGAGTTCTATAAAGGTCTCTTAAGTCCATTTGTTCTAAGGTCTTGTTTAAGTTCATTATTTCTTTGTTTTGTTTCTGCTTGGAGGATCTGTCCAGTACTGCAAATGGGGTGTTAAAAACTCCAACTATTATAGTGTGGGAAATATCATATTATTCAGATCAGTTCGGGTTTGCTTTATATATTGAACAGCATTCAAATAGGGTGTATAGATGTTGACTATTGAAATCTCTTCATATTGTATGTTTTCCTTGACCAGTATGTAATGTTAATTTTTGTCTTTCATTATTTTTGTTGGTTTGAATCCTAATGTATCTGCATACAAGACTGCAACCCCAGCTTTTCTTTGCTTTCCATTTGCCTGGAATACCATTGCCCATCACTTCACCCTGAGTCTTGATTTATCTTTTGAGGTAAGGTGAGTTTTTTGTAGACAATAATCTGTCCTGAGTTTTTGTATCTAGTCAGCCAGTCTATGCCTCTTTAAATGAGAGTTCAAACCATTAACATTAATTGAGAGAATTGATAGATGTGACCAAGTTTTGGTTATCTTGTATTTCAGAAGTCCAGAGTTTAATTTTATGTCTCTCCCCATTGTGAGAGTTAGGCTTTATTCTTCAATTTCTGGGTAGTTTACTTTGATGGTGCACCCTCCTGTTGATTGTTATGAAGAATGAATCTGAGTATTTCCTGTAGATCTGGTCAAGTCATAGCAAATTTCCTCAGCATGTGGAAGTCAGCTTCCATATGCTGAGTATTTGATTTCTCCATCACCAATGGAACTTAGTTTAGCAGGATATAAGATCCTGGGCTGGAAATTGTTTTTATTCAAGAAGGTTGAAGCTTGATGACCATCCTTTTCTGGCTTGTAAAGTTTTGGCTGAAAGATCTACAGTCATCCTTATAATTTTCCCTTTGTAAATAATACTTTTCTTATGCCTGGCTGCTTGCAGATTTTCTCCTTTGTATTAACATTGGCAAAATTAATTATAATGTGTCTAGGACATGCTTTGTTTGGATTCAGTCATGCAGACAAACCCCATTTGTCATGGGGTTCTGAAGCTATGTACTATCTGAATTTCTGTGTCTCTGGCAATACTTGGGAAGTTCTCTGACATGTCCTGAAGCAGAGAATTTATGCCTTTGGGATCATCCTGTTCTCCTTCAGGAATCCCTGTAATTCAGATGTTTGATTTCTTGGAATGATCCCATGGACTCTCTCAGGGAATATTTTGGTCTTTTCTTCATTTTTCTCCCTCTTTAAATGATTGGGATAGGTCAAAAGTCTTGTCTTCTTTATCTGATATTTTTTCTTCGCACTGATCAACTATTTCTGAGGGACTCTACTGTATTCTGAAGCTTCTCAATTATCTTTTTCAGTTCCTTAAGCTCTGCTATATCTTTCCTCATTATGTCCATATCCTTGATGACTTTGTCTTTGAATTCATTAATTTCTTGAGATCTGATCTGTTTTGGTTCTGTGTTTTCATCTTTTCCTCCATTCCAATTATCTTATTTGCCATCCATATTCTAGATTCTATTTCTGACATTTCAGCAGTTTCTCTTTGGACAGAATTCTATGTTGCATTTTCTTTGACATCCCCCCAAGAGGTGTTGACCTTCTCTGATTTTTCATATTGCCTGTGTTCTTCAGCTGATTCCTCCTCATGAGTATTTTCAGCTTCTTCCTCTTTCTCTCTTTTTTAATATGTTAATTATACATTTTTAGTTTAATTGATAAGTTGTCCCTGATGAGTCCACTCCTCACCATTGCAGTGCCACCACTGCACTGACAAAGGAAAACAATTGTTGAATCTGCTGCTCCAGATAGTGTTTCCAGGAGGAAAAGAATCAGTAGGCAGTACTGGCCCAGAGTTCCAATCCAAGTTGCTCTGCCAGTGCTGGCTCCATCCACCAAATTGAGCTCACAAGGCTTCCCAGCTGACAGCTCTGGCCCAGAATTCAGGAGAGATGCTTATGTCCTGGGCACCCTCCAGCCAATTGAGTGATGAGGGCTGCAGCTCTGTGGACAGCCTAGTTCCAGAGCCTAGATAAAGTTGCTTAGGCAATGGTCTGAAGTTTGGATAAGCGTGGCTCAGGTACCAGGCACAGCCCACCCTATTGAGCTCAGAGAGCATCCACCCAGTGGAGAGGGTTAATTCAAAGTTCATTCCAAAGCTGTTTAAACCTCGGCCCTACCCATCCAATTGAGCTCAAAGAACCCCACCTGGTGGAGGCCAGACGTCCAAAGTGCAGTCCAATGTCACTTACACCCTGGGCCTGCCATCCCGATTGAGCTCAGAAAGCATTGCCTGGTGAAGGCCAGAGGTCCAAAGTTCAATCCAACATTACTTAGTCACCCACCTGCCCATCCAATAAAGCTCAGAGAGCTGTGCCTGATGGAGGGGACAGGTCCAAAGTTCAGTCACAAGTCAAAGTCATTTAAACACTGGCCTTGCCCACCCAATGTAGCTCAGAAGTTGTTCTGAAGGGCAGAAAACAGAGCTGCCTGAGAATTCCTGAGGAGCTGGAGATGAGTAGTTCACTCTCTCCCCGCAAAAGCTTGGAATGTCATGCTACTGTTCTCACACTGCAGCTTGGGGCTGCCAGACTTCTCCAGCTTCCGAGTGAGCTCATCATACACTCCTGACTCTGCAGGGGGCAGTCCTTCCAGCAACTATGGTAGGGAAAGGTCAATCTGGATGCTCAGGATTGCAGGAAAAATATTTGGTTTTTTTGTGCCAGACAGAATGGGTCCTAGTCCCAGTTGTCAGACCTCAATAATGAAGGAGGACTGGGACTTAACAACTGCTCTTCCATGGGATAAGGAGAGGAGATTTTTGAACTCAGTTCACTGGCTGACTGGTTGCCCATCATGGAGCTCCCATTTAAGGGTAGGGGTCTCCCTTCCTCTGGGATCTGGGCTTGCATCTACTGTCTTTTTTTCCACTTTCTAATTTCTACTGCTTGATTCAGCCTGGGTGATGTGTACCTCATGCAGCCCTTTCAGTGTGGAGCTTCTCTCATTCAGCTTCCAGCCTCTTCCATCCAGTATCTCTCCCTTTGGGCATGAGCCTCTGGAGAAACCCCTGGTTAAGGTTTTTGGATCTGAAGTAGTTACAGGATCCCACCCACCACCTGGAGCAATCAAATCCTTTTCTCCTGAGCAACTGGACTCCTATGTTAACTATTTTAAATGGCACACCAACTTTATGGACACCCTTTATTTGTATCCCAGCAAAATACACTGTGTTGTGTGTGTGCCTACTTTTTACTATTTTATATAGAGCATATTATGATGCATGGAGGGTTATCTAGTTCAGTTTTTTGTTTTATTAAATAACATTTATTCAGGTAACCAAATGTTTGCAAATATCTCCCCAATGTGGCTACTTGAAAGGACTTACCAAAACATACCCACAAAAAAAAAATATAGCCAAGCATTAGAAATCTAGGGATATCCTATGTACAAGATACCCCAGCGGAGAGTTCAAAGGATGTCTTAGTCTGTTTGAGCTACTATTAAAAATATAACATTTTTTACAGTTCTGGAGACTAGCAAGTTTAAGATCAAAGCACCAGCAGATTAGGTATATGAAAAGAGTCTTCTTCTTCATAGATGGCATATTCTAGCTGTGTGGTCACATGGTGGAGGGGGCCAGCAAAGTCTTTATGGTCCCTTTTATAAGGGCCATAAGAGCAGAGCCCTCATGATCTAATCACCTCCCAAAGGCTTCACTTTCTAATACCACTACCTTGGGGGTTAGAATTTCAACACATGAATGGGGGGGGGGCAGGTGACACAAATATTCAAACTATAGAAAAAGACAAATTACCAGAGAATCCTTCATAAGGTTTTTTTCTTTTTTTTTATTTCTCCCAAATAAACAACACAAATTTGCGAAACCTAGTGGACCAGTTATAATCATGAGGAAAAAAAAACTGACCCTGGGTGTCCTCAACACATTATAAATTACACCAACCTTATCTCAGCCAACAGTAAAAAATGAACAACTCAACTGCCTGAAAAATAAAGATAGAGTTTTCCAGTATTATTATAAATTAACTGTATCTCCAATATAGTAATCAATTGACTATATTGCCATTGTGTGTGCATGTATATGTGTATATATCTATGTATGTACACACTTTATTGTTTCTAATTGTTTTATAATATTTATGTTTATAAATATAAAAATTATTTATATAATTCATGATATTTCTAAATATTTTAAAACATTATAATATTTTATTTAAAAGGTGCAATATTTTCCCTGAACCTTTTAAGTGTTGTGTAGTTCATTCCTCTGGAGATGGAGACACAGATTGCCTCCAGGCTCCAATAAACACAAAAAACATTGTGACATGTTTATTCATAAATGTCCTCTTGTAGACCTATGTGAGAGTTCCCGTAGGAAACACAGGTGTAGAATTGCCTGATTAACTCAGGGTCATCCGTAGGACAATAATATACTTTATCATTCACACTGAACCGATTTTGAGAATGGAAGAGAACATCATTAATAATTGTCCTGTATCAACATCATGAGCCTGAATAAACCAAGGCATATGGCTTTCAGAATCACAGCCTGCCTATATACACTTAAAATTTCCAGACATTTCTTATAAACAGCATAAACATTCCTGTTTCCACACTTCTTTGCCAACTCTTTGTGTTTTAAAATGTCTAATTTTGCAGTTTGACCTGTGCAGTGTTCCTTTCATTTGCATCCCCCCATTTGCTAACTCTACAACCTTTCTTTTAATTTCTGCTTCAAAGCTTTAGTTCATTTCATTTTTCTGCTATAAATATGAAATTATAAGTTTTGCACACAGCAATTATTTTCCCTTTGTTTGTCCCTATTCATTAACTTAAAAATCCCGAATTAGCTTGAGATCCTGAATTTTGAGCTAGTGAAGTCAATTAGTTTTTTACCTGTAAGTTGTAACTTGTTTAAGAAATATTTTCTCATCTTGGGGTCATAAAGATATTCTCCTTTATCTGCTTCCATTAACTATATTATTTTCCCTTTCATAACACTTTAATTTTATATGAAATGGGAAGCCAGTTTTATTTTTTTCTCCATGTCAAAAGCCCAGTTTTGACTACCGACTTCTTGCTGTGATCTAAAATAAGAACTCATTATCAACCAAACACCTTTTAATTTTCTCAGTTACTAATATTTTCCTCTGCTTGGAAACTAAAGGAATAAAACATTTTCAATTAGATATTACAATAAAAGACACGTGATGACATCAAGACCATGCTGCCACAGAGAGTAGGTTTCTTGCAATTCAGAAGTATGCAGCCTGTCAATTTTCGCTTAGCACCTATACCTCCTCTGTAACTGGGTGAGAGACACGTGTCATCGCAACACATGGAAATCAGCAATTTGTGTGAGTGGATGATGACCAATTGTTAGTTTTCATTCTTCCTGTAATACTAGTTTTTAAAAATCTAAACCTGGTTTTTAGATGGAGCAGAGTGACACTTTCATAGATCCAAAAAGTAAAGTTGAAGGGTTGCCTTATTTTGCATTATTTGAAATTTTCATCATCTATTTTATCCCTATTATTGGCTGATTAGCTAAAATCTCTTAATGTTAAGACCTATAGCAGGGGTCCTCAAACTACGGTCCACTGGCCACATGCGTTGGTGTGAATTGTATTTGTTCCCGTTTTGTTTTTTACTTCAAAATAAGATATGTGCAGTGTGCATAGGAATTTGTTCATAGTTTTTTTTTTTTTTTAAACTATAGTCCGGCCCTCCAACAGTCTGAGGGACAATGAATTGGCCCCCTGTTTAAAAAGTTTGAGGACGCCTGATCTATAGTATGCATTTTTTAAAAAAAACTTAAATTTATTTTTTATTTCAGAATATTATAAGGGTACACACATTTTGGTTACATAATTTACATTTATACATTTGAAGTCAATGTTATGAGTGTGCCCTTCACCCAGAATAAGTGCATTGCACCCATTAGGTGTAAGTTTACCCCACTTCTCCACCTACTACATTTCTGTTGAGTTTTATTTCCATATGTGCATGTAAGGTTTAATTGACAAGTTCCAATTTAGTATATAGTATGAATTTTAACTTATCACATCTACCTTCAAGTTGTATTATAGCATTCTGCATGTGATATGAGAACATTACAATAGTAGGCTTCATCTGTCTCCCCACCAAAACATATGTTATAGACTCCACAGTTAATTGGTTTTGGTTTTGCCCTGAACAGCAAATATTCTTATATGGGGTAAAAGAAGAAATGCTTTTATATGTAACTAGTTATTTGTCATTTCCAGTGCTTTGCTTTTTCTTTCTTTCTTTCTTTTTTTCTTTTCTTTCTTTTTTTTTTTTTTTTTTAAACAGTCTAACTTATTAACCCTCGGTAGAGTGCTGTGGCATATAGCTCACAGCAACCTCCAACTCCTGTGCTTAAGCGATTCTCTTGCCTCAGCCTCCCAAGCTGGGACTACAGGTGCCCGCCACAATGCCCAGCTATTTTTTGGTTGTAGTTATCATTGCTGTTTGGCAGGCCCAGGCTGGATTCGAACCTGCCAGCTCTTGTGTATGTAGCTGGTGCCTTAGCTGCTTGAGCTACAGGCACTGAGCCAGTGCTTTTTATTTCATGATGAGATTCACATTTCTATCTGGGACCATTTCCCTTCTGGAGGACTTCCTTTAACATATCTTGTAATAGAGACTTGCTAGTGCTAAATTCTTTTCCCACTTCTGTATGTCCAAGAAGGTCTTTCTCTTGTCTTCATTTTTCAAAGATACTTTCACTGGCTATAGACTCCTGTTTTATAGTACAGTAAAGAAGTTCCCCCAGTGCTTTTAGCTTCATTCAAAGGTACAGTTAAATTACTTGTAAACAGTTTGAGTCTTTCTTTTTGAGGATTATTTTTTGATTTTGTTAATCGAGACCAAAGAAAACTAATTTTGATCCCAGTACTCTCACATACACTCTTCTCAGTGTCTTGTGAATTATGATATTTTTCCACTTTGTCTAGTTGGAATATACACTATTCCTTGCCATATGTGAGCTCCAGAGATTGCTCCTTTCCTTCCTTTTAGGTGGTTCTTTGGTCCACAATGGGTAGTTTCCTCACATATTTTTCTGATTAAAACTCAGCTGAGTATTCTAAGGAGGCCCTCGCCATAGAGATTTACTGTGGAATTCTCTCCTTCTGGGGACTTTTCCATGAGAACTCTCTAATCTGTTGGCCTCCTTGAACTTCTAATACCCATCTTCTCAACTCTGGGAGACAACAGGCTCCACCTGTGTTCTCTTTCCTTCAGCTACAGACCAAACTTTCTTACCTGGAAGGAATGTGAGGAAGTTAATAGGAATTGTTTGCTTCCCCTCACTTGAGGTGCTAGATATCCAATGTATAAAATTGCTATTTGATATATTCCTTTTCTACTTTTTTTGGTTATTATTTCAGTTCATAAGGTAAATCTGGTTCATTTTCCTATATTTTGGCTAAAAGTGCAATAATGGACTGAGTTTTTTTTTTGTTGTTGTTTGTTTTTTTGCAGTTTTTGGCTGGGGTTGGGTTTGAACCCGCCACCTCTGGCATATGGGGCCAGCGCCCTACTCCGTTGAGCCACAGGCACTGCCCATGGACTGAGTTTTTAACAGCAGACACAAGGCTCATTCTGGAGTGAGACAGGAAGCTGAATTGAGCTTTCAGCATATGCCAGGAAGCATGGATGCTTTTCTAGCCAACAACTTGTATTAAAATTCATATTTTTGAAAGACAAATATAGAAAGAACTCCAAAAGTCAGTGGGATGATCCTAGCTTACAAAAATCTAAAAAGCCATACAACCAATAGCAGTATGAGAACTTGGATTGTATCTTGGATCAAAAACAAAATCAGTTTTATTTTAGAGACAATTGGGAAAAAATGGAATGAGCTCCATATTGTAAGATATGTGATTATTATTGTCTTATTGGGGTATGGGAACAGCATTGCAATTGTGCAGGAAAATGCTTTTTTTCTTAGGATACTAATATTTATTCTGAAATATAAAGCCAGAAAGTGTCAGATATCACTATGTATTTTCAGGTAGTTAAAGAGAGAAAGATACCAAGAGAATGTGAGAGAGACTGAGAAAGAGTAAGGGAAAGAAAATATGGCAAATGTTAACAATTGATAAATCTGGGTGAAGGGTTTCTAGATAATCTGAAAGAATGCTAAATCTCGGTCACTTTGAAATTTTTCCTGATAAAAAGCGGATAGGGGAAAGCGTCACCAAAACCAGATGGTTTTACAAGCAAGTTTTATTAAACCTTTAAATTTTTTAAATTTTAAAATGTTTTGAAATAGGAAGTTTCCATAACAACTTTATAATGCAAGTATAATCTTGAAACTATACCAAATCAGGGCAGTTTGAGAAATTCTAGTTTTAGTTTACCTCTAGAAACATGGATAAAAAAGTGAAATTTGATAAAATATTGTCAAACTACAATCAACAATGTGATACAAAAATATATATTATGGCAAAATAGATTTTGTCCTAAAAAGCCAATAATATTTTATTTTTTGTTTTGTTTGCTTTGAGACAAGGTTTTGCTTTTTCAACCAGGATGGAGTGAAGTGGCCCAATCATACATAGTTCCTGGGGTCTTGAGTTCCTGGGCTCAAAAAGCCTCCTGACCGAGCTGCCCAAATTGCTAGTATTATAGACGCAAGTGACTGGACCCAGCTCACAGTAATATTTAACAGTAAAAAATTGATTTAACAAATTAACAGACTAGAGAAAAACCTTGCAATCAATTAATAATTTGAAAAATATTCTAACAATATAGTACTAATCAGCAAGGAAAATGAACTAGATCTGTGCACAACTTCATGGAAATACCTCTGAAACATACTACTGAGTGAACCAAACAATTGCAGAATGACATTTAATATATTATACCACCTATGTGAAATTTAGAAATATATGAAAATACTATATCAAGTTTCATATTACATATACTCCTAGCAAAAATATAAAAATATGAATATTAAGAGCATATCCCCTGCTACAATACTCAAATGATGTTCTGTTTCTACTCAGATAAATGCCAGAACCTAGTTCTGTCAACATTTCTAGAGTTATCAAAGATTACTCTTGTAGGTTTTCCTGCTCCATCTTACCTAGCTTCATTTACACATTTGGTTTTTAAATTTTTTTTTTTATTTCAAAATATGGGAGTACAAAAGTTTTGGTTATATAAACTGCTTTTACATCGTTTGAGTCAAATTTTTAAGTGTATTACCCTTCACTCAGATAGTATGTATTTTTTCCTTTATGTGTGAATTTATCCATTCATTCCTCCTCACGTTTACCTGATTGATTTCTAATGAGTGTTATTTTTATATGTGCATATAAATGTTTATCAATTAGTTCCGATTTAATAGTGAGTACATGTGGTGTTTTTCCATCTTGTGATACTCCACTTAGAAGAATGGTCTCCAGTTCCATCCAGGTTAATACAAGAGATAGAAGTTCACCCTATGTACTCTGTGGTGCACATATGCCATATATTATTAATACCCTCATGTACTGATAGGAACTCAGGTTGTTTCCACACCTTTGCAATTATGAATTGTGTGCTAAACATTCAGGTGCAGGTGTCTTTTTTTGTTTGTTTATAAAATGTCATTTTTTTCTTTGGGTAAATACCTAGTAGCAGAATTACTGGATCAAATGGTAGATTTACTTTCAATTCTTTAAGGTGTCTCCACACTACTTTGCATAAGGGTTCTGCTAGTTTGCAGTCTCACCAACAGTGTATAACTGTCCCTATCTCTCTGTATCCACACCAGCATTTGTTCTTTTGAGACCTTTTGTTAAAAGCCATTCTCACTGGAGTTAGGTGATACACATGGGTATCTCATTGTGGTTTTGATTTGCATTTCCCTAATGACTAGAGATGCTGAGCTGTTTTTCATATGATTTTAGGCCATTGGTCTATCTTCTTTTGAAGCGTTTTCGTTCATGTCTTTTGCCCACTTCAAAAGTGTTATGTTACTACTCACTATGGAGACTTTGCACATGTCATTCCCTCTTTCTGAAGTACTTTAGCCCTAATTTTCCTTTTCCTCTTAAATTGCATATTTCTCTTTCAGCTCTCAGCCTATTACTCACTTATTCTAGTGACTCAAGGTCAGATTTCCCACATTTCTTTGATAATATTTCATACGATTTCCTTCCTTCCAGGGTGCTATACCAGTTTGTATATACACACATAAATTCAGAAACCACATCTGCTTTGCTAACCAGTGTACTTCCAGTTCTTGACACAAGGGCAGTACCTGTGGCTCAGTGGGTAAGGCGCCGGCCCTATATAACAAGGGTGATGAGTTCAAACCCACACCCAGCCAAACTGCAACCAAAAAATAGCTGGGCGTTGTGGCTGGCACCTGTAGTCCCAGCTACTTTTGGAGGCTGAGGCAAGAGAATCGCCTAAGCCCAAGGAGTTGGAGGTTGCTGTGGGCTGTGATGCCACTACCATCTACTGAGGGCTACTAAATGAGACTCTGTCTCAAAAAAAAAAAAATGCTTACTAATTGTTTATTAAATGTGAATTAGCAGAGTTATTTCCTTTCATTTTATTCTTTGATTTTGGTCACAAAAATCTTCTTTTATAACTGTTTTTGTTCTGTTCAATACCGTCATTTATCTTTCCCATGTGACAAATGCAGTTAAATGTGGTTTGGGCATCTCCCTAGATAAGAGATCATCGGTATTATGATTGACAGCACCTCTAGAACTATGGAGATGGAATGGAACATTCCACGACAAAAGAAAAAGATATGTTAATCTTGGCTATGTATGTATATGAATGATAAGAAGTTGCATCAAAGAGCTAATAAATTAGGTTGTAGTCTAAAGTAGGAAATTTAACAGAAAACATCCTTGTAACAAAAACTAGGATTGAAATATACCTTTCCTCAAGCTTATATTATTTATGAGCATACAGTCGTATTTTTCCTGAGGGAAAAATAAAAATGCTTTCAAAGATATTAAGTGAATAAAGATCCACATGCAAAAAATGAATGTTTAAAATAATTACCAACAACCTTACACACACTTATGTGTGTAATAGTCTTTCCGAGAAAGGAATACATTACTATTTCAGTGGTTACAAATATTTAAATTAAGGAACAGTGAGTTAAGAAATTTCCCTGAGGTTACACCATGACAGAGCCAGAATTAAAATCCACATGTGTATGACTCGGGAGCCTTGGTTTGATGCATTGCAAGCCAAGTATATGAGGGTGTTGTTGAAACCAATGAGGCTAGAAAGGCAGTTCTTTTGTGGACGATTCCAGAAAGTCAAACAAGTTATGGAAATGCTGTATGTCATATACAGTATTCCCCACTTATGTGCCGTTTAACTTTCTGTCGTTTCAGTTACCTACAGTCAACAGGGGTCCAAATATATTAAACTGAAAATTCCAGAAATAACAACCCCCAAGTTTAAACTGGGCATCATTCTGCATAGTGTGATAAAATCTCCCACCACGCGGCCTCCTTTGCGCTGCTGTCCTCACCTGTCTGGTTGTCAGACCTGCTGTTGCAGGGCTTGTGTTCAAATCATCCTCATTCTGCTGAATATTGACCCCAAAGCACAGGACTAGTGACACTGGCAGTTTGAATAAGCCAAAGAGAAACCATAACATGCTTCCTTGAAGTGAAATTGTGAAAAAAGAAAATGAACTTTGTGTGGTACACGTTGGGTTCAGTACTGTCTGTGGTCCCACCCTTCCCTGGGGGTGTCGGAATGTATCCCTTATGGCTGAGTCGGGCCTACGGGGCTCACAAGGTTCGCACGGAGTTTTTACTAAATAAGCAGCTGCCCCCTGGGGCCGGTAGGCGGCGCAGGGAGCATTTCCGGTTCGCTGAGGCTTTGGCGCCTCCGTGACCCGCGGGGCAGCCGTGGTAGGTGTTGGCGCGTGCTCTGGAGTCTGAGGGAGGAAGGGTGGGGCTCTGAACCCTGGTTCTGAGGGAGGGGGAATCTGGGGGTCCCGGAACCCTGGGTCTGAGGGAGGAGGGATGTGGGGGAACCCTAGGTCTGAGGGAGGGGGTATCAGGGGTCTGCACCCCTGTGGACTTGTGCCTCTGAGGAGAGGAGGGCGCAGGCTGTCAGGGCTCATTTGCAGAGGGAAACCGTTCTGGGGAACTCTGGTCCAGACAAGATGGGACTATCTGTTGCTTGTTTTTCCTTCTAACTCGGACCTGTACCTCAGGAAGACAATTTTCACAGCCTGATTCCACTTCTAGCCCCAGGCGTCTGCTCAGGCTGCCCAGGCTGTTCACCTTTTGTGGCATATGGCTAATTCTTACCAACATACCAGTTATGGTCTGTCAGGTCTTCTATTAACCTTTACCCTATGTGCACATGAACACAGTATAAGCGCTATTGAGTTATAATAATAAAATAATATTAATGACCAGTCACCTTTAATAGCGTTTACTGTGTTTAGACTTGGGTCAAAACATACAGATCTCATTTAATGCTCACAAAAATTGTTTATTTATTTCCTCTTCTTCCATTTCCTTCCAGCTCACATATAATTCCTTAAGCATATACTGTATTTAGACTTGGCTCAAAACATAGAGATCTCATTTAATGCTCACCACAATTATTTATTTATTATTATTATCATTTCTTCCATTTCCTTCCAGCTCACGTATCATTCCTTGGATCCTCCTGCTAAACACCTTCTCTGCAGAGATGACTACACTGCCTGACTCCTTTTCTCAGTCTGTCCTTGGAGTACACGCCAACCAGGTTTGCCCCACCATTGTCATAGTTGTTCTTGCCTAGCACCTGTACCAGCAATGGCTGCCTTAACGAACTTGGGAAAAACCCCAGTCCTCAATTTCCTTAAATTATCAGTAGCATTTGACAAAGCTGATCCCTCTTTAAAAGTTCAAACCTGTTCCGGAGGCACCTGTGGCTCAAAGAAGTAGGGCGTCGGCCCCATATATTGGAGATGGCAGGTTCAAACACTGCCCCAGCCAAAAACTGCAAAAAACCCCAAAAAACGAAAAACAAACAAAACCCTTTTCTTCACTTCCACAAGTCTGTACATTTCTGGCTTTCCTTATACATCACTGGCAACTCCTTTGTGGTCTACGAGGCTGTTTCTCATCTCTACTCCCTCTAAATATTTACCCGCCCCAGCCTGTTGTAGTCATCCTGTTGGCAATTTCCTCAACTTTCACATTGAACATTGTAGCTGAGAGCACAGGTCCTTGCACCAGGCTGTCTGGTTTTGCGTGTCAGCTCAACTACTTCACTGGATGTATATAACCTTGGGCTAATGATCTATCTCGACCTATCTCTTAGCTCATCCATAAAAATGTGAATTATAGGGCGGCGCCTGTGGCTCAAAGGAGTAGGGCACCGGCCCCATATGCCAGAGGTGGCAGGTTCAAACACAGCCCTGGCCAAAAAAAAAAAAAAAAAAAATGTGGATTATAATGGTACCTGGGTCATAGAACTGTTGTCACAGTAAATCAGTTAATATCTGTAAAGGAGCATAGAATAATGTCTGGCACTGTATGTTTTTGCTGATTATTATTATCTGTACTCAAGTGACTCATAAAATCTATTTTTATAGCCTAGACTTCTATAAACTTGTGAATCATATATCCAACTATCTATACTAATGTATCTACTTAGAAATCTAACATATCTCAAGTTTATTATGTATAAAAATGGAAATCTTGCCATTACTCTTCAACCAAGTCCACTCAGTAAATGGTGACTGCATCCAGTCACAGAGGCTGAGAGACTTGGAGCCATTCTTTGATTCCTCTCTCCCCATCAGACCACTCACTCAGCCATCTATCAAATCTAGATGGCTCTGCTTTCACCTCATCCAGAATCTGATTACTTCTTACCCCAACCATTCTAATCCTTGGCAAGCCTTTCACCCCAATTATTGTACTAGCTTGTTTGATCCCCTGTGGACTATGTTCAACATAACAGAGTGGTTATTTTAAAATATAAATCAGATCTTACCACTTCTCTGCTCCTAACTTCCTGTGACTTCTTACCTCACTGATTAAACACTGGAGTCCTTAAAATGACTTATAAGAATTTACCTAATTTGTACCACTCCCTGAATATCTCTAATCTCGTTTAGAATCCTCACTTCTATAACTCCCCCCTTACTGCTCTGGCCCCCTCCTAGGTCCCCTAGCAATCCAGATATGATTTTCAGGCACCACATGCCTCTTTCCCTCAGGCCTTCAAATCTTTTCTCAAAGTTCACCTTTCCAAGAACTTCTTTGACTGTCCTATTGAAAATTACAACCCTATTTCCCCCCAGCCCTCTTTCTCTACTTTATTTTTCTCTCTGGAACTCAAGACAATCTGGCAGACTATATCTGTCATTAGTTTCTTGAGGATTCAGCTCTCCCCTCTAGAATACAAGCTTGATGAGGGGAGGAATTTTATTTCGTGTGTTCACTGCGTATCTTTATTCTCAGGGCTAGCAGAGTGTCCTCCAGGTAATAGGCACACAATAAAAACTTAAGGAATAAATTACTTTCTGTACATGATAGATAAAGAAAGTTAGGCTCATAGAGGTAAGTAATGT
This sequence comes from Perodicticus potto, assembly GCA_963574655.1. Lineage (NCBI taxonomy): Eukaryota > Metazoa > Chordata > Mammalia > Primates > Lorisidae > Perodicticus > Perodicticus potto. The sequence goes on along the minus strand of CAUYRH010015960.1, from coordinate 63,066 downwards.
TTCCAGACCATTCAAAATTGGCCTAAGGAATCCAAAGTCAAAGCACAGACTTATAAGGTCCACGTCAGCATCTAGGGTACTCAGGCTTAACCAACACGTAACTCATAGAAGATAATGTTATAGTAGTCATGTGTATACTCTTCTTCCTCACTAGAAGATGACGTCCTTAAGAAATGGAACAGTGTTAGCCATGTTTTTAACCCCGGCACCTAATGTAGTATTCGGGTCTGAGGAGCAGGGGTGTTCTGGAGCCAGCTTCCCAGCTCCAGGAGGTCGATTATGTGCCTGTCTTCCACCTCTGCTTTCACTGACATACCTTGGTAGCTGGGGAATGGCCATAGTGGGAATACTTACACCTTGGAAACTAGCAAGCAGTACAAGTCAGGGCTTGTTACATACTACATATTTACCTGCAAAACATTACATAGAAGGCAGTTTTAAAAATATTATTGCATGAATGAATGAATGAGAGAGTAAAATATATAAGGGAGAGATTATAGGCTAAGACACCTTTTAGTACACTGGTGGTATAGACAAGAGGATGGAAAGGTAAGAGGTGTTGATCATTTTCAATGAACATTGCAAAATAAACAAAAAATAAAATCCTTCAGATAGAACATACTTCAATTTCCTATTCCACGAGGGAATTCTATATGGAGAATCCTAAAACAGCAACATTAAGCCACCCTTCTCCCCTCCTGCAGTGAGAAAAATAAAACTGCCAGTGAGAGAAAATCAAGCAAATGATATCTATTTAGATAGAGCTCTACTTCTTCCTCCTGAGATAATAAAAAATAAGGTTCATAATTCCTCCCAAGTATAATATCCCCATGATGTATTCTTATTTTGTATTTTATCATTATGTGTCTGTTACTATACATGCATATGACTCTTCCATTAGCCAAGTCCCTCTTAAACATTTTAAAACTAACTCCATTTTTAACAAGGTAAAAATGTACAGAATCATGAATACAATTTCCAGAGGAGCATGAATTTTCAAATTACCTCCTGGAGGGCCCTGGGTGAAGAACTCCCCACTTGAATGAGAAGATCCCAGGGGCAGGCTTTCTATCTAATTTCTTTCCTATTCCCAGCACATGTCTGGCATACTGTCACTTATAAAAAGAAAACAAACAAAAAAAGACTTACAGAATGAATAAAGGAATGGAATGAATAATTAGAATAATTAATTACCTTAATTGTTTCTTATTACACTACAGATCTTCTCTTTTTTTTTTTTTTTTTTTTTTTTGTAGAGACAGAGTCTCACTTTATTGCCCTTGGTAGAATGCCGTGGCATCACACAGCTCACAGCAATCTCCAACTCCTGGGCTTAGGTGATTCTCTTGCCTCAGCCTCCCAGTAGCTGGGACTACAGGCACCCGCCACAACACCTAGATATTTTTTTGTTGCAGTTTGGTTGGGACCAGGTTTGAACCCACCACGCTTGGTATATGGGGCCGGTGCTTACTCACTGAGCCACAGACGCCACCCAAGTCTTCTCTTTTTTTAAAAACTTCCCATTTTGCCAGTTATTTACATAGAGCAATATTTCAAAACCTGTAATTTCTACATCATACTCCTAAGACATTCAGTGTTCTTGATTTGTACTGGAGAAAGTCAAGCTATAGCCTCAGCACCACCACCTTGAACATACAGTTGAGGATTCTATTAATGTTCCAGTCAACTTTGTTATAAACTGTGATCTACAGTGATCTTTCATTTAGCTAAAACTCTAGATTCTTTTCATTTGAAAAACTATTAAGGTAGCCTCTTCCAATTATCCACTTCTGTGGTGGAGTTTTAAATCTGTCTCTATATTTTTACTATTACATTCCATTGTCAGTTTCAACCCACTGTTCTAGTCTGTGAAGATCTTTGTAATTTACAGAACATAGTAGCTAGAGATCCCCAGGGAGTGATTCACAAATTTATTAAATATGTCTTATATGTCATCAAATATTTCATTTAAAATGTTATAAAGGAAAGTTCAATAATAGAAACTATAGACTGCCTGCAATTTGACAGTAAACCATCAACCAGTATTTGATAGGAAAGTTCTATCAGCTAAAGATTTGACAGAGTTCTTAGCTATCCTATACTTAACTATTCATCGTCATCACCTAGTAGTCATTTTGAATATTTTGTTGAAACTCAGGTGATTCAGATGAGGCACAGTATCTTCTGTGAAGTCTTTCCCTCAGATTCTATTTTATACACCTTCTTTGTGTTCCCATAAAATTTTGTGCAACTCTCTATCACAGACTCTACCATAAAACAGCATAATTTTCTTTTTCATGTCTTTCCCTGAGCATAAAGCATTTATGCTTCCTTTATCTCTACATCATCAGAACCTTGTGCATAGTAGTTAATAAATATTTGTCAAACAGAGAAGCAAATAATAGAATGATTCTCATATTTCACTTAGGACATGGAAGTCTGTATAAAGCTTGCAGTTTTCTCTAGGCTTATTCTAGGAAGCAAATCACTAAAAATGACTCACAACAATTTGGGAGACTAGAGGAACCAGTACATCTCTTTGTGCCTCACTTAAAGCACTCTTACTATTTTAGCTTCATGCACATATGGAATGCATGACTTGGTTTTATAACAGAAGGATAATTTCATACTTTTAAAGCTAAAAGTGTACATGCTATTGTGGTTATTTCTGATTTTTTTTCCTTTTATATTGCATCCTTTGTATTTCTTTTTAAAAGGTCAGAAATAATATCTCATTAACACTTCAGAGAAAAAAGTTGCCAATGTTTACATTCAGACTTAATACTTGGAGTGTCTCTTTTAAAATCATATGAAAATAATACAATGCAGCAAAATCATAATGTTCCTAATTACTTATGCACTCTGGTATGTAAAATTTACTTGAAGTTTTTTGTTTTTTGTCTGCCTGATGCTAATAAATTTATAAAGGTATTTGAAGTATAAAACGTCATTTTGTTATGCTTGCCTTTTAATTGCCAGATAGAGACCCATTTTTTTCTAAAGCCAGATTCCCACAAGGAGACAATCATCAATATAATAGCTAGTGTTCCTGCACAGAGGTTGACTAGTTTCTACTTCAGACTAAAAACCTTAGTGGGAGGAGAACAAAATGACCTTGTGCATTATGTGCAGTCTTTACCAATTGAACTTTAAGCTAGCCCTTGAGACTTTTATGCAATCTGTAACAAAAAGTCAACAGAATACCAACACATTCTCTTGTATTTATTTATTCATTTTTCAAATGGTAAAGTTGAGTGAAAATTGATTTGTAATCTAGCGCCAAAGAGGGAAAAGTTATAATCTTCTTACTTATCCATTTAGATTTTCATAGAAAATAACATTTTCAAGGAAAATCAGAAGGAATATTTGTAATAGCAGTGGGCAACTAGAGGTTGAGCATGTTTCTCATTTCTTATAAAATGTCTACAAAGAAATTATTATTTTGAATTAGAAACATAAATGTGTTTGTATTGAAAAATACTATGTTTAAGGTGCTATTGTAGGCTCCAAAAATACAATATACATAATATAGTCAATGCCTTCAAAAAAACACACAGACTGAGGCCAGGCACAGTGGCTTGTGCCTATAATCCCAGCACTTTAGGAGGTGAAAATGGGAGGTTCACTAGAGGACAGGAGTTTGAGGCCAGTCTGGGCAACATAGAAAGGTGTAATCTTTACAAAAAGTTCAAAAAAAATTAAAAATGGATTAACCAGAACCAGAAGAGAAAGGACTCTAATAAGATCAGTCACGAATGAGAAAGGAGAAATCACAACCAATACTTCAGAAATACAAAAATATCATATCTGAAAACTATAAAAATCTTCATGCACATAAACTTGAAAACATAGGGGAAATGGACAAATTACTAGAAACACACAACCTCCCTAGGTTCAGTCAGGAAGAAATAGATTTCCTGAATAGACCAGTACTGAAATTGATGCATCAATAACAAATCTTCCAACAAAAAAAGCCCCAGACCAGATTTTCACACCTGAATTTTATCAGACCTGCAAAAAAGGAACTGGTACTATACTGCAGACATGATTCATAACATCAAGAAGGAAGGAATCCTATGAAGCCAATATCACCTTGATACCAAAGCCAGGAAAGGGCTCAACATAAAAAAGAAAACTATAGACTGATATCCCTTATGAATGTAGATGCAAAAATTCTTGATAAAATCCTAGCAAACTGAGTCAGCTGCACATCAGAAAAATAATTCATCACCACCAAGTGAGCTTTATCCCAGAGATGCGAGGATAGTTCAGCATCACGTATCTATAAATGTAATTCACCACATAAATAGAAGTAAAAGCAAAGACCATATGATCATCTCAAAGGATGCAGAAAAAGCACTTGACAAAATTTAGCACCCTTTTATAAGAACATTTAACAAAATAGGCATTGATAGGACTTTTCTCAAAATTGTAAGAGCCAAGTATGAAAAACCCATAACCAACATCATACCACTTCATACTTTTAATATGTGTTCTTAATTCTGAAAATATTCTAAGTTTATAAATGTCTAAGAAATCTTTCCCAGATCATGCAAACATATATTGCATGTGCACATTGATGTATGTCTTATTTTACTAAAAAATCGTCAAGAATTTTCTTATGGAAAAAAGAAAAATTTTAAGAACACAAAAATGTACAACTTTTCACATTTTCAATTATTTCATTTAGGAGATCACAAGTTCTTTCCTTGAAAAGTCTTTGTCCTTTCACATTCTCCTTTTCTACCTGATCAATGTCACCAGGAGCTCTATTGAGCCTCTGGTAAATTGAAAAAGTTTGCACGTGGTATATAAAGGTGTATTTGAGTAGCTGTGTCAGTCCATTTGCTATCATATTTGGGTATTTGTGTGTACATGTGTGTTTGTGGTAAGATATGTGTAATATTTGAAAAGGTAGTCACTGGACGTTTCAGTAAAACAAGGAACCTTTCCTGATTTGTCATGTCAGTTGTAGTCACATAAAAACTTTCTTATATCACATTTGTCCATAGAAGTAGATAACAGTCTTCGTGCAGGGATCATTTTCTTGAAAATGATGGGTTCTTATGAGACATGGGTATTCAAAGGATAACATATATCATAAACAAACTATAGTTTTATATATAAATAAATTTACCTACATTATAAAAGAACCAATTATTAAACCCTCATTAAACAGAATAAGCTTATAAGATGTTTCATTTCTTACTGTGTTTTAATGCTTGTTTACTTCCTTTTCCTTTTATCTGAGTCCTAGAATCTGTCATTTCTTTGGAGGGGTGGCCAATAATATTTTTATGATCAGGTGCTTCTCTTTAATGTCCAGAGCTTCCAGCTCCCTATCTTTAGTGAACCCAAGACTGAGGTTATATCTCTTTATGCACTCTTACCAGAGTGGAATAGCTACAAAATGAAAAGGAGAAGTATGTGAAAAATTTAGATCATGTATTTTATTTCCTTTACCTGTAGTAATGTTTTCACTTTTATGGAAAATATTTAAATATTTTTGGACCAAACTTTATGAATAATGATTTCATACTTTATTTTAATACTCTCATGTTAACACGTTTTTAGATCTGCATGTTTCCCATGCATGGTCCACATATAAAGGACACGTGAAAAATATGAAGGACATTGATGCAAACCTTTTGGCAACAGAAAACTCCACTTATGTAAATGAATTAGGTAGGCATAGATTTTATTTTTTGAACATATTTACCAAATTTAAATTAGAAGAACAGATAAGAACAAAGTAAAAGATTTTTTGTGAGGTTTATATAAGGTAATCTGCGTTCGGGTTTATATCTAGTTCTTCTGTACTTGCTTAGTACAATTGATACCCCCCTAGTGGTGGAACACATACCCCTGGAAGAGGGAAGGCCAGAAGAATGTGGTACTTTCACTTAGGCGATTAAAATCCTGAAATTCAAGTTTCAAAATGATTCAAGAGGAGATAAATCTATGTTTAAACAAAATGTTTTTCTTTGTATACAATAAGATACCACTTAAATCTGGACATCATAAAGTATTACACTTCTTAATAACTCAATTTATTTGTAAATCTCATTCTGTTAGCACACAGCTCAAGGTATTGTGTTTAATGCATAAATTACAGATAAAATTGGAAGTGGTCTTTTTTTTTTCCTAGAGCATTCATTATTTGTTTGGGGAAAATTTAATTAGAAATTCCAATTTTTTAAAATTCTTTCATAAGTGTAAGTACAACCTTAGCAAAAAGAAATACATTATTTTAAATTATGTTGCCATGGTATAAACATCCACTGAGCCTTTTGAAAAATTTTTTTAGAATTAACATTTCTTTGTTGCTTACAAAAAACATACTATACTAAGTTTTATAATTTTGATTATTGATTTCCCAAGAGACTTTGGTCTAATTGAAAAAGCTATAGCACTTAATTTATACTCAAGAAAGTTGTGATAGTGATTTAAATAATAAGTTTCTTGAGTTCCTTTTATTTTACCTTTTTTGAACACTATGGAATTCATCTGTTGTTTTTCTCAATATGGTCCCCAGACATCTGCAACAAATTTCTCTAAAAGGTAGGGAGCTTTTTAGATATGGAAATTCTGGATATTATTCCATACAGACTTACCAGCATTGCTGGAAATACACTCCATGAATTTATGTCTTTAATAAGCCATCCAAATGATCCTTATGCCTATTAAAGTTTGAGAACCCAGTTATTAAAGGGAACAAACCAGGGGATCCTAACCTTTTCAACATTGGTACACTCTAGGCTCTGTGTATACCAGAAGGACCTGCTCAGTGACTGTCAATTTCTTCTAGAGGAAGTCATGCAGAGGTCAAGAGAGGAAAAGCTTGAACTGTCTCTCACTAGCCACAGAGATCGGGAACCTGGTCAAAGATATGTGGACCTAATTCAAAGTCAGTGAGGCAAATAGAAATAGTGACATACTTTTTTACCACCCCCCTCCCTCTCTTTCTTTCACCCTCCCTTCTTTCCAAGACTCAGTACCTTGTCCAGTTTTTTCAGAACAAGGGGAGACCGTGGTATTGGGAAGAGAGCAGCAACTTATCAAAAACCTTGCCTATCCCATCTAAGTGGCTCAACCTTACTGAACACTCTTAAAATTAAAAGCAGGTGCTTACAAAAGGAAGTGTCCATTTTGGGGGGTTGTTTTTCCATAGACAAAAAAATAAAAATAATAAGGAAGTAAGAAGTGTCACCAACTGTCTGTCCTTGGCTTTTTTCCCCACTTCAGGAGGCTCCAGGAAGTTTCTCCCTCTGCATGGATGTGTCTGATTATGTATACAAGTGTCATAATCTTTGCCTGACTTTACCTCTTATCTGTATCTCCTATCTTTATTTCCTTCTTCCAGGAAGAGTCTTAACATGTAGAGTCAGAAATCACAAGAACAACTTGTTCATCTTAACAAGCAGGAAGCGCACTGCAGTTGTGGGGAGCTGCATGTAGAGCCCTGTCCGTAAGAAGCTCCCTGGCTGGTCTGGTGTCCCAGGCCTGCTATAGCCAAAGTCAGGGTTTACTATTCATTGGCTTCACTTACTTTAAGACCTCTTAAAGACAGAGAAATAAAGGGATGGAATGCTTAAATTTGATTAATTAAATTGAAAGACACAAAATGTCAAACCACTTTTAGATCTGTATCTCAGTGAGATTTAAAAATAAAAATAATTTGACCTGAGTGTGATAGTGCATGCTTGTAATCCCAGCACTTGGAGAGACCAAAGACCAGAGTGCAAAGATTGCTTGGAGGTCATGAGTTTCAGGCTGCAGTGAGCGATGATCAAGCCACTATACTCCAGCTTTGGTGATAAAAAAGACTCTCCATCCCTAAATAATAAAATAAAATAAGAATTGTGGTCTGAAATAGAATTTGGTAAACTGTAGCACATTATTTACATCTGCCTTCACTCTGCAACAGCAAAGTGGGGTAGGTGTGACAGAATCTATAAAATACATGAGTACCCATAGAAGATCTTTTTTTTTTTTTGCTGCTTGGTTTTCACTGCTTAAAAAATATTTACTCTCAGGTTCTTTCGTGCAAAATTGTCACCAACTATATTCCAGAAAAGTATTCTCTATACACATGTTAGAATACATATATTTTCTTTTTCTTTCTTTTCTTTTTCTTTTTTAACTAGCAAGGATAAGATAACATAAATGCATGAGAACAAGTGCCTTAATTACAGATCAGCACCTATCATAGTTAGGGTTTCAATAAATATTTTGATTAAATAAGTCTTTAAAATGTATATAAATTCTAAATTTTACTTATAATATACTTAATCTCTATTTTAGAGTACATTTTCTCTCCTCAAACCTTTGAATAAAGTGGATGGTCCAGGAAGAATAGACAATGAAGCTTCCAGATCTACCTAAAGCCCCCAGGGACAAAAGCTCAAGATTGTAAGAGAACAAAGCAGCTCTCCTTTCTCCGAAAAATGTGTGTTGAAAAAATATTCTTACTGATAATTACATATATATATGAATTTGGAAAAATCATTTTTAAGCATCTATTATAGTAATTACTAACCTGTAATCTAAGCATAGTATATTTTAAGTCCTGAAGACATTGATATTTGCCAGTGGTCCTAAATGCCTCTAATTCTCCGTCTTCTCCAGAACATCAGCAAGTAGCCAAGTCTACATCATTCAGGGCTAGCGTTCTTCAGAACCCCCAGTCCTGTTCTCCCCACTTCACAAGCATCTGTGTCATATTCATTTTAACCCCACAGATCAAGACAGATCATCCAAGCGAGCTAAGTAAGAGGGAAAAGAGGAAGTAGAAAGCCCAACCCTTTAAAGATTCCTGATAGTGAAAATAAGCAAGGAACTATAGATGCAAGGGCAAATCATACACTTCTCCCGTAGCCACTCTTTCTTGTTTTTTCAGTACTACAGCAATATGGACCCTTTGAGATGACCCTTAAATCATGTAGCCCAAAATTTGTTCCATAGTAAAACACTCAGGAAATGTGAATTATTTCTTTCCCTTCTCCCCTTTCTTTCTCACTTGGCTTTGTACTTTTAGACCCAGCACTCTTACTTCCATTTTTACTTGAAAGACCAAACCAAAATTTTATACTGTGACAGACAAAAAAATTCATTTTTCATATACATTATGCAAAGGAAATCCTTAGCACCAAATCACCGCACATGATCACACGAGGTAGATTTGTGATACCAACAGAGGCTCTGGAATTGGTGTGTCTTGGTTCCTGTCCAGCTGCACCCCTTACAAGCTGGATGACCTTGGAAATACTGTTTAACCTGTTTGCATGTCTTATTCTGTGTCTCTCAAACTGAAATAATAATACCTGATAAGTTTCTTGATAGGATTGAAAGAACATTCATGTATAAAACCCTTAAAACGGTACCTGTATATAGTGAGCACTCTGTTCTTACTAGTTGCTGTTATTATTAGTGCTAATGAGTTTCAAGCTCTGAGCATGACCAAGGACTTGGGGCCCTGCTCACCGCCCCTACCTCCTGCATGCCCTTTGTTACAGTTCCTATCAATCTGTTCCACAAAAGCCAGATTGCTTTTTATTCCCAAACTGTATTATCCCTTTCCTGCTTTTCTTTTTTCATGCTGCACCAGCGAGTCATCATTCAACATTAGCTTCGCACAGCCTATTTTCTATTAAGCTTCCACCAAATAGAATGGAATGTTGCCACCTCTGTCCACCAGCCAGATATGTTGCACACAGGTCTTCACTTCTCCTTTTTCCCTTCCTCCTCTAGACTGTGAACCCACAAGGGCAGGGCAAGTGTGTTAGAAACCCTCATAGCCATGTTATAGAGAAGGCATTTAGAAAAATGTATGGTGAATTAAAGAAGGTTTAAAGACTCTGTCTAGTAACTCTGAAGTCATAAAATTCTATTTAAAGTACAGCCACAGAAGTTGGCTAGATGACCTCTTCTGGCAGCAAATCTCATTTATGCCTATAAATGGCATAAAGTAATTGTTATTTGTTCAAAATTCAATGTCCTATAATCGTGTCTAGTGATTTAAGATACTTATTCCTGTTAATGGAATTCACTTTCATTTATGTCTGACATGTTTCTAACATCATTCAGTCTTCTGTAGTTTTCTTCTTTGTGAAATGAGTAGTGCTCTATGCAGCTATTTCCCTGTTCCTTTTATTTATAGGTCATGCGGTATTTTTCTTAATAATTTGCAGTATCTTAAATCAACTGGTTCAAAAGTAACTGAAAATAATTACAGTAGGACCTCTGTATGTTGAACACCTTCTGTATGTAACTGGTCAACATACAGAAGTGGTCAACATAAGGAACTAGGCCTACTATGCGTATATGTACCTGAGGTGCATGTCCAGTCTGCGGAAATTAGGTTAGCTTAAGGAGGCGGTCAATGTAGGGAGGAGGTCATCTATGGAGGTTCTACTGTATATAAAATAATGAGTCTCCATATTTTTCTCCTCCAGGAAATTTTACTTAAATCTACTCAAACATTCTGCATAAATCTCTAATTTTAATTATTTAAATTAACCCTTCTGTACAGAAAAACATATATATAATAACCTACCCCATACATTGACCTAATTTTCATAGACCAGACATGCACCACATATACTCAATGGAAAATTCCTTACATTGTTCTGCTACAATTATGGCTAAAAAATGCACTTGTGTTTATAAAATGATTGAATTATTGAACTGGATTTTATACTTTATTCAAATATATCCCAAGTCCAAATGCTTCTCTCTGCCAAATTCAACAACCACCGCTGTCTTTCGGTCCAGTTCCTTTGAACTGGCTACTGTTTTCAGGTTTGCCCCTCTATTATCAAGGGGACACTTGAACCAAACCTTTAAATTTTTAATCAGCATATGCTAGTCTCCCAGTCAAAACCCTCCTATATTCATTGTACTATCAATAAACTCTGACCTCCTTACAGTGGCCTTACCTTGCCTGCTTTTCTAGCTTCCCCCTGCCCCTACCATGGGGCCTGGGGTCATCACAGCTACAGGAATACTGGGATTTGTTTCTTCTCCTTGAACATGCACTGCTTATTCCTATCCTAGTACGTCCTCCCCTTGTAATGCAAGGTCTTGAATATAATGAAGGCTTGAGCCTTTATCTTCAGCTCAAACGTGACCTCCCTCATGAAGCCTGTCTTCCCTTATGGCTTCCTTATGGACCTATCCGGTCGCACTGTTATGAGCCACAAAGATTCTGACATCTCTCACCCTCTTTCGAAGCTCTATCTCTGCCTAATGGCCCTGCTAATTCAGTCTACCCTGGATCAGATTCCTCAGAGGCTCTTCTACTTCCTTCTTCTGATATGTGGTTAAAAGTGAGACCCTCACAAACCTCCATGGCTGAGCCACTTTGCCCTTAGAAGGCCCATCTCCCCCAGCTCATTATCCATGCCACATAATAGCCACAGGAAACTTGGGATTACAAACTGCATCTTTCAGGCCACAGAACCCTATTAACTACTGGGGTCACTGTATGTTGACATGGGATTTCTCAGCACAGTAATGTCTTTCCCCAAATTTTAAGCTCTAACCCTTAGCATCCCTCAGTTTAATGTGAAATTTCTAAAGCTGTTCCCTATGGAGGCTTGACCTCAAAATGCTGAGAGGAGAAAATAAAGAGTTGTGTCAGCCACTTTCCTCATGGACTGTGGTCTTTCTGCCTATTCTGATGTTTGTCAAAGGAACAGATGAAGGCTTTTTTTCCTCTTCCCGCATGATTTTAAGCTCTTAAATTAAATTCTGTACAAACCCAGTCATTTTATATTCATTGATAAACATCAAGATGAACAATAATAACATTAATAACATTTAATATTATTTAAATTACTAAATCTCTTGGCAGAACTTCCAAATACTAGACTAATCTACTAAGCCTGTTATTGATATAGTAAGACAAAATTAACCACACACCAAAATAAAGCTTTAATGACATAACCTGAGTGTTCCTTTCCCACCTCCACCCCACAGCAGACCAGTAACTTGACTGCTGTAAGAGGAAAACCATGCATGAAAGCAAAGGTAAAAATGTATTATCATTATTTCACTGGTTTAGACACAAATGCAGTAAATGGAAGATAATGAGGTTCTCCTTGCATGTAATAGAAAAAGGAAAATAGAGATAATAACCGTATTCAAATAAAACATTATCAACAAAAATAAGCACAAGACTCTGTCATTTATTCAGTATGCTGACCCATTAAATCCTAGTCGTGATTTGGAAAATACAGACACATACAATCACTCCTAAAACTCACACGTACAAAGCCGAGTTACTAAATAGATAACAGAACTCAGGACTCTTGCTGGCCTTCATTATTTGCTCTCATTCTAGAAAGAATTCTAAATGTTTGATTTTTCTGACTTCCCTGCCAAGGTCATTTTGAAAGCATGAAATCAGATGTTGGATGCTAAAATAAAACACATACAATGAGAACAAGAATAGCATTTGATGTTGAGACAGAAAACAGTACAAAAAAAAATTACAGATGCTCTGGAACCAGTTTGTATAGGTATAAATACCTTTTCTCTATTTTTACTAGGTTATTGAGTGTTTAGATCCTATGTGAATAATTGTATTTGTGCTTTAACTCATTTAACAATCCTTAACACATATGTACATGGTTTCAATTTAATCTGCCCTGTAAAATGTTTCATTATTTTATTCTAATTGGGAGCTATAACAGTATTGAAATTAGATACCTAGACAAATTCTCTTATAAATGATGTTCAGGAAGCCGTGCAAGTGAAGGCTATGATAAGAAAAAATTGGCACTTTGAAGTTAGGCCAGGATTTGCCCCCCAGCTATCATACTTCTGGTGTCTCAAGTTGTATGAATAACCAGAAGCTGGTAAAATGAGGAAAATAAAACTTACCTTACAAAAAGTTTGTGATGATTAAGTGACAGTCACACACTACTACACAAATACTACTACGTATTCTAGACAGTCACACACTACTACAAAAATACTAAACAGATATCACAAAATATGGACAAAGTTATTCATCTACAACATCTTATACCTTTGGGAAAAGAATAATTAGGTATGATTTGACTTTAAAGACATCTGTTTCTCTGTCTTTGCATTACCTTTAAATGTGTTTGAATTCAATATCAAAGTATCAGAAGAAAAGTGCTAAATTAGGTGGAAAATTAAATTATTTTCTTTATGATCCATCCTAAGCTATGAGTAGATCCACAGAAAAATCAGACTGAATTTTATTTAAAAATCTGATTCCAAGAAGAAAAAATTCAGGTGTTAGAGGGACATAAAATTAGAATAAAAGATTGTGTGTGTGTGTGTGTGTGTGTTAGAGGGACATAAAATTGGAATAAAAGATTGTGTGCGTGCACATAGTTAGTGGAGGATACCTAACACTTTTGGTAATGTTTGAGAGGCTGAGTGTGATTTTGACAGGGAATAAATTCAAACAACGTAGTTGTGGGAGCTTTACTTTAAGGAAGAAATTAAGATACTTGTTCTTGCTTGGGGTGATGAAAGCTAGTGGGTCAGTTTCCCACTTTGAATTAAATCTAATCTTTATTCATTATAGAATAAATAATTCAATAAAATTTTAAAGTGCTTTCCCCATTATATTAATAATGTAAGTTGGCACACATGAGCAGGAAAACAAAATATGTTTACACAAATCATCTACTTATTTGATCTTTATTTTGCTAAGCATACAGATAATGATAAATATCCAGATGATTTAGTAACCTTGTTTCATAGGAATTTTTTTGTGTGTTTTGTGATACGAACAAAATTTATTCTGTACATAGAAAACAAAAAACGGAGACCATGAAATATTATACATTTAGTTATCAAAATATTTTATACCCACTTTCTTAACATTTCAATTATAACATTCATTATTTTTAAGATTTTCCTCATTGTGTATTTTAATGACTTAAATTATGGAATAGAACTTTTCTAAACATTGAAAGAAATTTCAAACTGATGTAAGCCAAGAACACAATAATGCATACAGAAAGGTGTATGTTTGTGTGATGCATGATTCCTTTCAGATTTCTTTGGTAATTTAGCTACATTTATAGAACACTCCGCACCTTTAACTAATGTGATTATTTATTTCTCTTTCTCATCAGGTTTAGCATGTAATGACTCAAGGATCTGATAATACAGTGGCGTGCTTTAACAACTGTCTATGCGCTTCCCATGATATGTTCTCTATATTGTAAGTACATATTTGCTTTCTCAGTCTATTCTGATTGTGCTATAAATGAGTTCAGTTAGAACGAATAGATGACTTAGGTTGTTTCTGAAAATTATTAGGTAAAACTCATCCAAGGTATAAAATAGATTTAGAAGGTTATCTTATGTGAAGAGATCATCTGTAAATTTAACATTGTGTCAAAGTTAAAGCATAAAATATTGTTTATCATGATAGGATAATATCTCCACATTGTTTAATTATACTTCTATAAGTCTTATATTTAATATTCTTAAGATTTCTATATTCTTTAGTTTTCTAGAAAAGTGTAAATATGCATTGAACATGCAAAATTTTATGCTAAAGTCCTAAAGGTTCTTTAAATGTCTTTTGAAAAAAGTAATTTGTAATATAATGTAAAGTTCAAGTCAATTTCTTCCTGCATTAGTTATCTTTTTAAAATGAGATCTAATTTTGGTTATTGACATGTATACCACTAAATCATTCATAAATACTGAGTGTGCCCAAAATGTATATACATTTTAAGAAAGGAATAAAATTTATTAAGATTATAATAATATATACTGATAATAAAAGATGAATATAAGTTGCACTGAGCACCTATTGTAATTGGAGATGTCAAATGTGACTTGAGTATTACAAATTTAATGAAGTTTTTTCTTTCTTAAAATGTGTATTCATTTTTTTGCACCCTCTGTATATGTAATACAAATATATGTACAATTAAATTGACTTTAATAGGTTAAATAAAAAGGAAAAGAAAAGTGGTCTTTGCACAGATGTGAACCTCTTGCTTTTCATTTCACATTACTGAAAAATAAGGAAGGAGGAAAACATGATACACTATTCTTTGTTTTTGAGTTAAGAAGCACTAAACAGTGACTAGTAATTCATGGCAATGGGAAAGAAGGAAAGAAGCCCAGTCCTTTTTCCTTAGAAGAAAGTAAGCCATGAACTGCAGCCCTCCAGTAAGCAGAAGTGTTTCTGTACTTTATGCATATTTAAGACATCAGAAGATCCTGTTTGTTAACTAGACCTGATACTGCCAGACCCAGAATCTCATCTCATACTTTACTGTCCACTTTGCTAATCTTTTTCTTGCTGAACTCCTGTCGAGGGATATAAAACTGTCAGAAGTCACGTGGAACTTGCTAAGCAAGGAGGTGTGTCTGATTATATTTTGAGGGGTAGAGGTAATGATGATGGATAGGGTATTGACATCCCATTTCAAAACACTGAGTGTATTTGGACATGAAATATAATTTAATATATGTTTCTAAAGCAGTGCCATGTAATGAAAATATGAATTTGAGGTGAGCCTCGTGAGTTATTTAAATTGTTTTGTGCCCATATTTTTTCAAAAAAGCAAGCAAAATGGGTTTTCGAATTGTATTTCACTTAAGCCTACATATTACAAATATAGTTATGTTAGCATGTGATTAATGTAAAAAAATACTGGGACACTTTATATCCTTTTTCATGCTAAGTCTTTGAAATCCAGAATTGACGTTGATTCAGATGCAAAAGTTTTATTGGATTTATTTCATCTATATTTGGATTTCATAAAATTTAAAGTTGAAAAAAGTAGATTCACAAATTCAGCTCACCATATTTAATGGCTTTTCAGTATCTACAACAAATATCAATTTTTAAATTTAAATTAATAAAAATTAAGTCATTTCCTGAGTCACACACACACTAGCTACGTTTCAAGTGCTTGATAGTCACCTGCAGACAGTGGCAACCATGTTAGACAACTCTGTTCCAGAGGACTGTTGGTTAATATAATGCTAAAATTCTGCTACCTAATGAGTTTTGAAGGCTGACCCGAGACCACATCAAAGGGGTATATAACTTTAAAATTTCAATGAGAAAAAATTCAAATCTTAAACCTCTTACTTAAAAGGAAGTTTTATAGAATCACATGTTTATGAGAGATTATGAATAATAAAATGTACAAGACCTAAACCTTCAAGCTGTGTTACATATTGGAATTTAGAAGCTTTTTATTTCAGTGCTCTGAAATGCTCTGTTGTAACTAAAGTAATTAGTTGATTGCAGGCTTCCCTGTTATAATGAGTGAATCAAAAGCAAAAGATAAAACAAAAAATTTAAGAATTGTTCTGTGAAGGACATTCTTAAAAAACTGAAAACATAGAATTCGGATTTGTAAATCACATATCTGATAAAGGATTTATACCCACAATACATAAAGAGCTCTTAAAACTTAATAAGAAAGTAAAATCAGTTTTCTTGGTAAAATATCTGAACCTTACCAAAGAAGATATACAACTGACTAATAAGTATATTATTAGTTGTTAGAGAAATACGTATTAAACCACAATAAGATACCAGTACACACCTGATGAAATGTATAACATCTTTGAAAAATCTGACAATTCTGGGTGGCACCTGTGGTTCAAAGGAGTAGGGCGCCAGCCCCATATACCGGAGGTGGCAGGTTCAAACCCAGCCCCGGCTAAAAATTGCAAAAAAAAAATCTGACAATTCCAAACGTTGATAAGCATTCAGGGCCACAGGGACTATCATCCATTGTTCATGGAAATTGAAAATAGTAAAGCCACTTTGAGAAACTGTGCATAAAACTCATAAATTTAAATACATACTTACTGCTATATGATTCAGTAATCTCTCTCGTAGGTATTTACACATTTACCCAAGGGAATTGAAAACTTATTTTTACTCTAATTTATATGTGAATATTTATATAGACTTTACCGTTAATTGCCAAAATGTGGAAATAACCAAGATGGTGTCTTCAGCTGGTAAATGGGTGAACGTATTGTGGTTTATCTATACAATGGAATGCTACTCAAATATATATATACATATATATATATATGTGTATATATATACACACACACATATGTATTCATATATGTACATATTAAAAATAACTATTGATTTATACATATCATGAATGAAAGTTAAATGCATTTTTCTAAGTGAAAGAAGGCAAACCTAAATAACTAAATATTGTATGACTTCATGGATCTGATATTCTGGAAAAAGCAAAATATAGAGGTGGGAAATCAGATTAGTGGTTGCTCTGCTTAGAGATATGAGTGTTACTACAAAGTGATTACATGAGGAAATTTTTAGGGCAACAAAACTGTCTGTGGTGCTGAACAAAATACCTCACACGTCAAAACCTACATGACTGTACGGTACAAAGAGGGAGCTATGCAGCATACAAATAAAAAAAATAAGAAAAAAACCCAGGAGTATCCTAAGATGGAGTGAAAACTGTGACAAATGAGTGTAAGCAAATTACAAAAGGAAGATATTACCTTACTGAAGGTGATGTGGGGAAGAATCTATGCTGAGTAATTTTGGAAAACATTATTTTGAAAAGGCACAATCTGAAAAGAATAAGGCTAACTACAAAAAGAACTATAGAGAGACACTGTTCTCTAGTTGATATTTTTTTCCTCAAAGGACTAGAGGTTAACAATTATGAAACTTTGCATGTGTATCAGGGTATAATGCATACATAAATAGGTTATTGATATTGAGAAATAGGTTTCTCATTTCCAGAAAAAGGAGTTACAAATAAGCAAAGGGAGTGGCTAAAATCATTCTTACCGTGCTGGATTAGAGAAGTGGACGTCAGTTTGAACCAATTTTAATTTTAATATACAGACAGATACAGAAATATAGACATGTGCATAGATGGCTATAGATATGTAACATTTATTATCTCTATCTGCTGAAAGATTCTACAAGCAATGACACTGTAGTAGCAATGAACAGGCCTTATGCCCAGATTTTAGTTTCTAACTGCTATGCTCCTTTTTTGTTAAAGGGAACCAGGACTCCCGGAAAAAATAGCTGATTCTAGATCTGGTGCAGGAAAGATTTAAGATGAGCCTGATGCATTGTGTAGTGACAGAAACTGAAAAGTGACTCCCCAAAAATCATTGGGGGGTGTCAGAAGGATTAGAAGCAACCAGAAAGAGCTCCCAGTGACTAAAGCTGAAAGAAAATAATGCTCATATGAGATAATAACCTAATGCATAAAATAAAAATCTATGAATATATAATGATATAAATAAATGAATAAATAGACAAATCATGGAGAAGAGACAAATATTCCTCAAATTCCAAAAAATATATGTAGCTACCTCACTCATCCCCTTGAGTGTAGGCAAGACTTACTGACTCATTTCTAAAAAAAAATAGGGAGTTTGAAAAAAAAAAAGAGAGAGTTGGGAAAAAGGTGAAAGGTAACTTTTCCCTGGAGAAACCTAACAGACACCACTTGCATCAAATGAGCAAGACTAGCATCTCCTGTGATTAAGTCATGTTCGTTCCGTGTGTTTGGGTATGATGTGATCAAGACACCTCACTTCTGAGATACTCTTCCCCAGTCCCACAGCGCTATTCTAATCATGACAGAAACAGTAGGCAAAGCCAAATTCAGGAGCATGCTACGGAACACCTCACGAATCCTCTTTATAAGATTCAGGGCCATGACAGGAAGACTGAGAAACACAGCAGAAGAGATGAAAGACTTTACGGCCTAATGCAGCTCGGTGTCCTAAATTTGATCTTAAAAAGGAAAAGGGGCATTAATGGGAAAACTAAGAAATCTGAATAAGGTTTAGTCACATTATTGCATTAATGTTTGTAGTTTTCATAAAGTGCTATGATTAAGTTAATAATGGAGGAAGCTTAGTAGAAGGAATAGGGGAGGTCTGTACATTTTTATAACATTTCCATGAATCTCAAATTTTATAAAATACAGACATTTTTTAAAAATTACCAGATTTTAATACCTGGTCAGCTTTGACTCTTCTATTAGGAAGATTCTTCTTATATGGAATCCAATCTGTTCTACTCCAGTATATTTTGCCCTTTTTGTCTATTTACCTTGAGTTCTTAAAAACCTCTGCTCTTGACTTGCCATGAGAAAAGTATTCTTTTGTGACTTAGTTTTTTTTAGCTTTTAATTTTCTTTATTTTTTATTTAATATTTTTCCATAGCTGCCTTTATTTCTTTGTTTTATTTCAAAATATTAAAGGTGTACAAATGTTTTTATTACATTGATAGCTTTTATAATGCTTAAGTCAAGGCTGTTAGTGTCTCCAACCCCTGTATTTGGTGTTCATCGTACCTGACAGGCTTTTACCCCTCCCTCCGCCCCATACCCTTCTTGATTTACAATGAACTTTACTTCTGTCTGTGCGCATGTGTGCCCTTCAATTAGTTCCTAGATTTTTAGAGAGTGCATTTGGTGTTTTTATTTTCCATTTCTGAGATGCTTCACTTAAGGTAAAGGTCTCCCATTCCATCCAAAGTAACCCACTTATGAATTGATTCACACTTGATTCCACATCTTTGTGAATGAATTGAGCTGCAATAAACACTTGAGTGCAGGTGTCTTTTTCATAAAATTACTTCTTTTCCTGGGGTATATACCCAGTAGTAGGATTGCTGGGTTGAATATTAAGTCCATATTTATTTATCTAAAGAATCTCCATACTGTTTTCCATAGAGGTTGTACTAATTTGCAGTTATGACTTAAAAATTAATAATTATGATAGCTCTTCACATATGTTTGCATTTTAACAATTTATGTTATTTAAACTACCCAAAATTATGCTTTAATTATAATCCCTCTATAACTGTTTGGTCCCATACTATTTGGCAATATTGTCTTGCTAGTCATATAGACACAACAACTTGAAAATCATTGTAATTAGCTTCAGTTTTATTATATAAATAGGTATATATTTAAATATCAGAAAAATGAATAAGATGGCAAAATAACTATAATTTCTTTATAAAACTCAGATAAGAACTTGACTACCTTCTCTAACACAATAATAGCACCCTATCACAAGGCTGAAGCTTTCTTATACCTTTTTAAGAGTTTAGAGGTTTCTGTATATACATCATAACATGTTATTCTTATAATGAATATGTACAGTAGGAAATTCAAATAGCGTCCTTTATATCCAAAGATATAGATATAGATAACTCTCTGAAAGTTTAAGTGAGTTGCCTAGAGTCAGCAGTGTATGAAGGGTGGAGCATCTACAAAGAACACATCTCACTTAGTTCTTTTTTTTTGAGACAGAGTAGAGTGCCATGGCATCACAGCTCACAGTAACCTCAAACTATTGGGCTTAAGCAATTCTCTTGCCTCAGTCTCCCAAGTAGCTGGGACTACCGGCAGCCATCACAACACCCGGCTATTTTGCTTAGTTCTTAATCTCTTGACTTTTGTACCACATCATGAAGTCTACGCTATATGGACACATTCTTTGTTAGATTACATCCTGTTTTTCTTAACTTTAAAAGGATATCAAGCTCTTTTCTTTAAGTGAACGTCTAAGAAATTTTATATTATGAATAAAGTATAGTTAATATTTAAAGTCAAAATTTTCACCTGGATTACCTGTTTTCCATTGAACTTCAAAAATCCCATCTAGACTACTAGAATGGAAATCATTTTTGCTACTAAATGATTTGTTTGTGTTGTAGTAGACACAAGTATGCTTCACATTAAGGAAATGCTACATGAGAACCAAAATATAAAATACAATCATGTGCCACATACTGGCAGTTTGGACAGTGAAGGACTATATATGTCATGGAGGTCCCATAAGATTATACTAGAGCTAAAAAATTCCCATTGCCTTGTGATACCGTAGCCATCAGAACAGAATGCTGTGCCACAACGCATTACTCATATGTTTTCGTGTTGCTGATGTAACCAAATCTTGAGTGCTATACTGCTAGTCAAATAAAAGTACAGTACATACTATGCAATTATGTTCAACATAGAATACATGATGATAATAAATGACTACCTTACTGATCTATGTACTTACTGTACTATACTTTTTATCATTAGAATATAAGCCTACTACTTTTTTTTTTTAAAGTTATCTGTAAAAAATCCTTAGGCAAATCCTTCAGGAGGTATTACAGAAAAAGGGATTGTTGCATTATTTTCCTTGGAGATGACAGAGCCATGCCTGTTATTACCACTGAAGACCTTCCAGCAGGACAAGATGTGGAGGTGAAGACAATGATACCGATGATTCTGACCTGGTGTAGGCCTAATGGGTGTGTTTATGTCCTTGTTCTTAACAAAAAATGTTTAAAAAGAAAAAGAAAACTAAAAAATTTCATAATAGAAAAACTTATAGATTACAAATATGAAGAAAAATTATTTTTGTACAGTTGTGCAATACGTTTGTGTCTTAAGCTCTTACAAAAAAGTCAAAAAGGTAAAAAATCCCAGGAAATTTATAAAATAAAAAAGTTACAGTAAGCTGGGTTTAAAACATTATTGAAGAAAGAAAAACCTTTTTATAAGTTTAGTGTAACCTAAGCGTACAGTGTTTGTAAAGTATACAGTAGTGTGATGGTCTAGAGGCCTTCAGGTTCATTCACTACTCTCTCCCTGACGTACCCAGAGCAATTGCTAGACCTGCCAGTTCCATTGATGGTAAGTGCCTTGGAAAGGTGCACCACTTTTATCTTCTATACTATAGTTTTACTGTACCTTTTCTATGTTTGGATGTGTTGAAATCCACCAACATTTACCATTGTGTTACAGTTTCCTACAATGTTCAGCACAGTAACATACTGTACAGGTTCATCACCAAGGAGAAATAGGCTGTAGCATACATCATAGGTGTTCAGTTAAGCTATTGCATCAAAGTACACTCTATGATGTTCACAGAAGGATGAAATTACCAAACAACACATTTCTCAGAAGGTGTCTCGATTGTTAAGTAACACATGACTATACATAAAGTGATAGTTATACTTTTATTCTGAAATAATCATTTGTCTCATCATATGGTTCCATAGATAACAATCTTCCCTGGTATAATTTTGTTAGATTTATATACAATATTTCAAAAGAAGTAGGCTTATTTTCTAAAGTAAAGCAAGCCTACCCTTGGCTATGTGATCCTTTCCTTTACTACCTGCATCTCTATGCCCATATGCTGCAATTTGTCTAAGTCAGAGTGATCTCATAATCCACACTGTTTCAATGTGGAGGAAATTTATAGCATACCTCATTTACCAATAAATCAAGCTTTCACCCTATTGCTTTCCAATCATAAGCCAATTTCCAGGGGAGTTTATTTTATTAGGCAGTTTGAAAATACTTTATTACACTATTGGAAAAGCTTCTTCAATATGAGAGGATTATAAACAAAAAAAGAGGATATACCAATAAAAAAACTTATTCTATACCTTCAAATGATGGTATAGTAGATGCAGAAAGCAAATGCAAAATCAGTCTGATGTTTCCCTTATTTAAACCTTGTTTGATTATGTGTTAAAATATATAAACATGCTTTGAAAAGAATATCCCAAAGTCTACCTCTCTACTATATCTGAATGTTTAGGGCTCTCATTTTTTTCTAAACTAAATCCCTTCTACCACATTAAAAGCCTGTTTCCTTTGTTTTGTTCGTTATGTTTTTAAGAAGTTATTCAGAAGAGTTCCTTTTTTGTAAGCCTGGTCTCTTTTGTACTAAGCCTTCCTACTGTGCTGCCTAGTGAATAATAGGCATTTAATATTTGTGGTATTGAATTTCTAAACAAGATACCATTGAGTACATTTTTTTCAACTAAACAAACTAGGCTTAAGAGGTTAGGTAATTTTGTGATTAACTGAGGCAGCATGGGAAGAAGAGTGAGCGGCTCCCGAGTCCTAGTGTTTGTGGTGACCGTTCTATACGCAGCAGAAATGAGTTTTGGTGCCTCAAACCTTTCACCACCCCAAGGAGTGGTAGGTGGAGGAGAGATGTGCGGATGGATGCATGAGTGGATGAAGGAGGATGGATGGGTGTCTGGGAAAATAACCAGCTTGTTCTTGTATTATTCCCTCCACTATTGTCCATACCACGGACAGGGTTTTATTCAGACATGGAAAACTTACTTAAAGGAATTGAGGAACGTAAGTGGTGATACAGTATCCTGTAAACATGGATGATTTCAGAGAAAAGTGCAGATGTGTTACTTTAACCCTCTGTGCCCAGGAGAACTTGCTGCTTTATTTTGATTACTAATACAAGTAAGCCAATTTATTTTTGCCTTGATAGTAAGGTCAAAACCAGTGCCTATGCAAGACTTTAAAATAATAGATACTTTGTGTTCTTTTCTGATCCCTGTTAATGATATCTCCTTATTTTGAATATGTAGATATAAGCAGTCTACGTTTCAAATTATATGCTCTAGGGAAAGAATTAGTCAACAAAGATGTCAAAAAAATCTGACTTTATTATTTTCAAGTTGCTTTTAAATGTTATTTTTAGAGACTATGATTACGCTATAGCTACCCTACAGAGACAGGAAAACACTTCACAGTGAACCAGCTCCCCTAGGAAATACACTGTGGAGGGAATATTTATGTAGTAAGTAATTAGAAGAAGCAGATGGATTAAAGAACCCTACACTTTTATTTAGAACTATGTGTATTATCCCTGTGAGTTTTCTGTCTTTATAGAATTGATTATCATCTTACAGGTTTTTGAATTTTAATCCTAATTAATTTCAACCTATCTTTATTTTAGTTTCCTTTCACTTTATCTCTTCATGTTAAAAAAAAATAATCTTTCCTTTCACTTCTTATGTTTCACTACTACTTTTTAATTCATATTACTTTTGTACTCTAAACATGGTAGGATGCTGATTTAAAACTTCTGACTTTAATTAATGCCATTTAAATCTTCCCAAAATAAATATAGTGGTTAATCCGTGAATATGTTTGAAATATAATCTGCCTCAAAATAAATCTGTATGTTAATGGGTGAAACCTATCATAAGCCCCTTGGTTTTATGGGCACACAAGATCATTATGCTCAGAGATTGTGTTGATGACAGAAAACTGCACTGTGTGATAAAGAGAGCTTATCAATAAGTCTTTAAGAAGGAGAAGATGAAAGATGTGCTGAGTAGCCAAAAGAGTTTTAGGAAAGTGAAGATCTGTGTTCAGTATGAACTTGTGCATTTTGCTGTGATATAATACTTCTCCATCTAAAACCTAAGAAATATCTCCTAACCTTTACATACGCATTGTGCAGAAGTTTCAGGGGAAATTTAAAAACAGTTCCACATCCAGGTCAAAGCAATCAAAGAAAGGGAACAATCATGGTAGATGAGACACGAGAGAAATTTGAAAATCTCCAGAGTAGGAGGTCAGAGCCCTAAATAATAAAGAATTTGAACGACTCCTGGACTTCTCAAAAAATGTTGTAGGACATATGAGATTCTATAATATGGGATGGTTGGCTAGATCTCTTAAATGCAGAAACTGAAATTTATATCTAGGTTACTTCGTTAATTCACAAATAGAACAGTAATTAAAACCTCAATAAAATATACAGAGGCCATCAAAAATGCACATACATTTTAAGAATGGAAAAAACTGTATTAAATTTGTACTATTGAAGTCATATTTGATTTCTGCAATTACAAGAGATGCTCAATGTAACTTGGTTTTGTTTGTTTGTTTTTTTTGTTGTTGTTTGTTTTTTTGAGACAGAGTCTCACTTTGTCATCCTTGGTAGAGTGCTGTGGCATCATAGCTCACAGCAACCTCAAACTCAGGCTCAAGTGATTCTCTCGCCTCAGCCTCCTGAGTAGCTGGGACTACAAGCACCCACCACAGTACCCCAGCTATTTTTAGAGGCAAAATCTCGCTCTTGCTCAGGCTAGTCTTGAACCTGTGAGCTCAGGCAGTTCACCCGCCTCAGCCTCCCAGAGTAGAAGGATTACAGGCGCGAGCCACTATGCCTGGCCCTGAGTATTATAATTGTAATACAGCTTTTTCTTTTCTTAAACTGTGTATACATTTTCCAGCACCCTCTACATTTCCCTTGAAATTCAGTGACTATAGTCACTAATTCACTAATTATTTGCTCCTGTTTTCTTTTATTTCTAATCCATGTGTACACATAATTGAACATGGTATAATTATAATTTTGTGTTTTGATTTTGTACTCAATGTCAAACCATAAATATTTTAACATATTTTTTGTAGATGTCC
This sequence comes from Perodicticus potto, assembly GCA_963574655.1. NCBI lineage: Eukaryota > Metazoa > Chordata > Mammalia > Primates > Lorisidae > Perodicticus > Perodicticus potto. The sequence goes on along the minus strand of CAUYRH010015960.1, from coordinate 37,815 downwards.
TCATAATGAATATTTCTTTTAACTCTTTTCTTTCCCTGGGTATTCAAGTGCCTCTGAATTTTCATATGTAAAAATAATACTTCAATTTAAATCTTTATCAAATATTTTTTGTCACATATTTTGCATTTATCAAATGAAAAATGGACATTAAAAACAGGGCTTATATTGTAGAGTTGTTATGAGGATTTAGTGTAAAAATGCATAACAAAGATTCTGCAGAGCATAAAATTTGACAAATTTCTAGAAATTAAATTATCAAGGCAAAGATACATTCTTTGCAAGATTTTTGCATAACTTGCTAACTTCCTGAGTATTCAACTGTCAGAAGAATGAATACTAAGTCTCAGTGTTTTAAACAAACAACAACAAAAAAAACTTAGTACTTATTTTTAGAAGGCAGGTCAGAAACACAGGCTGTAAGAGCAGAGAGGATGACTGATTGGATACAGGGTTCTGGAGAAGAGTGGAATTCAGTGATTCGCAGACTTTCAGAGGAAAAAGTGTGTTGATGTCACTGGTAGAAACATGGTTTCTCAGGTGAGAATGTCATTGATTAATTAACGGCCAGAAAATATGTTCTTTGGAGCGAGACTTTTTCTGATCCACTGCTTTTCCAAAATTGGAATTGTTGCTAATTGATTAACTTGCAAATTCATGTGCACTGAGACACTGTGCCCTTAAGTTTCCAAATTTGTGTAAAGTCAATTCTGATGGTTTCTAGAACTGTCATTGAGTAAGCAGTTTTAAAACCACTTCTGGTGATTACTTACTACCGCAGCTTCAGACAAATCAGTCATTTCCTAGGAGTATGAGGACATTTCATTCTCAAACTATGTTTGAAAAAACTTAGGAGAAAAAAAGAACCATGGGGGAAAGGAATGCCACGAAGAGCGCTCTGTAAGGAAGAATAGGAAATTTGTATGGAATGCAATCTTCTGCTTGAGAAATACTATGTCCAACTGTAAAATGAATGTGAAAAGTCAGTATTAATTGAAAAGTGAAGTAGAACTAGTATGTAAAGGTATTTTTTATGTAAGTCAACGAAGGTGTAAAAGAAAACTTATTTCCTATATAACTGTCAAAAAATCATAAAATTTTACATTTCATGGATTATAAATATTATCTTTACCTTAAACTTTATAGTTCATAAGGTAGTTTATCTTTAAATTTATACTTATAGAGATAACATTTGATGATTTTTTTTGTTTTTCCATATAATCTCTCTTTCTCTCCTTTTTATATAAATTGTGCCCTGACTTCTTTATTTTTTATTCAAGAATGGCTTCCAATCTCCTTCCCCTGCCAGTTCCAAACTCCTTTTCTGGCTCTCATCCTCCTGAATTTTGTTCTCTTCCATGGTCAACAATTTTGAGCACCTCCTCCTCTTTTGAAAATGACATTCAGTTTCTGAAATATTGGCTTCTCTCATCCTCCTCATTACTTTCACCCCACTGTTCTTTCACCATGCGAAAAATAACTCTGCTGTCCTTTCCTTTTTTTTCTAAACGTGTTTTTAGAAATATGTTTGTAGGAGAGATCCAGGCTAACTCACTGCAGATGATATTTTTGTCTTTCATTCTGTCTCACTCTTCTACATTGCAGCACCACAAATAAACGACTACTGGTAGTTCCTGCCTGACTTCAGGGAAACAGCTTACATTCTACATTAGACCGAAGGAGACATGACGCCTCTTTCTTCCATTTACTGACTGATAGAAACTCACATGAGTAATTTCAGCTCTAGGAGTCTGACCTTCCTTCTCAGTATAATGGGAATTCCACTCCATAGGATGGTAGATGCAATGAAATTATGTGTACAAAACACATAGGATACTCACTCTACCCAAGAGGAACTATATAAACAATAAGTCTTCGTTGTGTTTATTTCTTATCTCTTTACCATGGTGACTTTTCTTCTTAATTGGATGAGGGGGTTTGATGTCACCAGATGAGGGGGTCTTGGCGTGAGGAATGAAGAGGCTTGACACAAAGTCTGTGTCAGGGGACTGAGGAACTCTGGGAGGAGCCCTCTGAGCTAACCTCGGATCCATATTATTCTCACAAAGCAGGAAAAAGTAGTTAAAAGTTATTTATCAGACATCAGCCCTAAAAAGGAGGACATGGAAAATGTCAGACAGAATGTCCAACTTGTTTTTGCAAAATCTCAGACCTTAGATAAGACTTCTGCCTCCAATGTCAAGAAACCTTTGGCATCTAGAGATCTTTACCATGAGCGGTCGGCTTGGTATTGCCACACCTCACATCCATGCTCTCTCCTGCAGGCCAGTTTTCTGATCTCCTGCACACAACACAACTCACATGCCGTTCTTGTGATCCTCTGGGTCTCTCAACCAGGAAGCGAGTCTGATGCTAAAGATCGGGGCTCAGTTTCCCCTACAGTTGCATACCCAAAAGACACATGAGGACTAATATCAAAAGTTACATGACTTTGTCACCGTATTAGGAAAGTCAGTTTAACTCATTTTGTTTGCTTAAGGGTAATAATAATTTTTTCTCTATCTTAGTCTCATGAAAATAGCAAATAGAATTAGAATTAGTACACAGATAATTTTCATAATAAGAATAACTACTAGTAGTTTTGAGGATTGTTTTGTTTTTTTCTTTTTTAGAGATAAAGTCTTATTTTGGAACCCAGGCTGGTGGGCCAGGCGAGAGTGCAGTGGTGTCATTATAGCTCACTGCAAGCTCCAACTCTTGGACTCAAGAGATCCTGCCTCAGCCTCCCAAGTAGTTGAGACCATAGACATGCCACCACCAAGCCGAGCTAATTCTGTTTATTTTAGAAGAGATGGAGGGGCCTCCCTCTTTCTTAGGCAGGTCTGAAACTCCTGACTTCAAGCTATTCTTTCCTCTCAGCCTTTCAGAGCTCTAGGATTACAAGCATGAGCCATCACATCTGGCCTGTCAGCATTTTTAAATTCAATATTTTCTATGTGCACAGCACTTTGCTGGCACTTATATATGTGAGCTCAGTCTATTCAGTTCCTTAATAGGGAGCTAATTGACATTATTACCAGTATTATGTGAGAGATACCGAGAAAGATAAAGTAGCAGGGCTAAGGATACAAAGTGAGGAGCAGGCAGGGCTAGAACTGAGGTCCTCTGACCCTCAACCCACACCCCTGGAGCCCTGTGCAAGTGCTAGTGGTCACAGCTGCCTTTACTCATTTTCCTTTCACTAAAAATGGTCATTGGCCCTTATTTACTTAAGCCACGTTCCATTACTACTCACCCCCTTTTCAAAGTCTCCTCTTACTGTCCTAACTGACTTTACGGCCAGAGCCTACTCTGATTTACTTGAGGTGACAGCTACTTTGTTTCTCTATCATGAATTCATACTTCTCTTCTGTAATTTCACTGTCAGGTTCTCTGCTAAGTGCTCAAGGAATTATAAAACACTCCGACACAGTATTTAAACTTTTCAGTGAGTGAAGGGTGACCTTGGCTCCTGTTCTCCTCCCACGTTTGTACTGTCCTCAGTGCTAACATGACTCTCTCCCCTTCTGCCCTAGGAGTGCTTAAGCTCGTTCAGGTCTCTTCCCCAGGGACGTGCTGCAGCACCTTAGGCTGTTATTCTTTGTTTCCCTAGAGTTCTGAAGCCTTAAAAGCACTCAACGAACAAAGCAGAAAAATATTTATGACACATTTTTGCTGTTCTGTAGATCCAGGAATTCTGGATCATCTAAATCATCAATTACATGCATTTCAAAGCAGTGCATTTCAAAACAAAGGTCTCTGCCTCCCACCAGGAGATTGAGTACGGTTTCTATGTAAACCATACGTTTGTAAATTCAAACTGCACTTTAATTCAGTCATTTACTTATTATAAACACCCTTGTTTCACCTAAATAAGTCCCCAAGAGGTAAAGGTGATATCGGCTCCACATTCTTTACTATTTCCTGTAGGGGCATTGAATGAAAAATATAAATTGATGATTAAAATGAACATGAATCATCTGTATCATATTAAATAATTGCATAGAAAATTTAAATCTAAAGGTCAAGACTTAGTAATCTAAATAATAATTCATGAAAAACTTATTATGAATAGTTTCAGAGTATTATTTGGCCTGAAAAGTGATAATTTCTCTTGCTAGAAACTTTTTTCTATAAAGATTGTAAATGACTTCTTAAAACAAATTTAAAACTGGTAAATTTTAAAAGTAGCAAGTTCAACCTCATAATGATCAAAAATTTTAGTATAACAGCAACAGATAGCATAAACAAAATTAATTTTTTTAATTTAAAAACCTAGAAGATAATATTTGCAAAAACAAAATTGGATAAAGTCTTGATTTTTCATATGTAAAGAGTATTTACAAATTACTTATGAAAAGAAAAACATAATAAAAAGGAACAAAGGATGTATAATTATTTTACAGAGGAAATAAAAAAGATCCATGAATAAGGGAAAAATACCCAACCTTACTAATTAATAGACAAATGCAAATTTTGTGGTTTAATGAAATTTCTTTTTATTCGCACAATTTTGGATAGTTCATACTATGTAGCATCCATTGTTGCCATGGGTTGGTAGAGATTTGATTTCAGGTGAAACTGATTTGAGCCCTTTTGGATAGCATAAGTGAGACATAAAAATCTAAAGAACGTCATTTGACCCAGTTATTCTGCTTTGGTAGTTTATCAAAAACACGTGTACAAACTTGTATAAACATTTTGTCTACACAACATTGTTTATTGCAAAATTAGAATGACAAAATCAATAAATAGAGTAAGAGTAAAATCCAACCAATTGACACTCAACAACCATCGAAAATAATTTGGTGACTCTAAAAAGACAGATTAAAGTATCAAAATCAAAGTATTCAATATAAAGAGCAAGTCTCATAATAAAATAGTCTCAATTATCTAAAAAGTGCAAGTATATATTTATAAACATATCAAGGTACATAAAAATATGTATAAGGCTATTGAAAAAATTCACAAAAGTAAAACAAAAAGTTATTAAAAATTCTGAAATGATTTGCTAAACTGAGACATCTTGGGGAAGAGAATGGGCTCAAAAGAAGAATTTAACTGGGGATTATTTATTTGACATAATCCTGATTAATTAAAATTTTAATAATAAAAATATATCCTGAAATTGCTAATATACTTTTTGTAAGTCAGGCAAATATAAATTCTGTATAGTTATAGTACAGTAAGTAAATGTTTTCAGAGAAGATTATTGGTCAGTTATCAGTCAACAAAGAATAGCATTCCCACGAGTTGGTATTTTTGAGCATTTCTCTTTTTGGTATAATTAAGCCTTTAATTTTTAAATTCAATTTTTAAAGAATTTCAATTTCTACCATACTAATAGGGCTTAGCTCTGGCTAGAATCAAAATGTAAGTAAATTAGACATCAACTGAAAAATAAGCACTGGGAGGTGGAAGAGTAATAAGAATCCCATCATGGTTTTCAGAATTTTGATTTTTGATTTTTATGTTTACTTAACAAAGACAAAGAAGGCCAGATGTGCTGACTCACACCTGTAATCCTAGCACTCTGGGAGACTGAGGTGGGTGGATTGCTTAAGCGCAGGAATTAGAAACCAGCCTGAGCAAGAGTGAGACCCCATCTCTACTAAAAATAGAAAAACTACCTGAACATTGTGGCAAGTGCCTGTAGTCTCAACTACTTGGGAGGATGAGGCAAGAGGATCACTTGAGCTCAGGAGTTTGAGGTTGCTATGAGCTGTGATGCCAGGGCACTGTAGCCTGGGGTAACAAAGTAAGACTCTTTCTCCAAAAAAAAAAAAAAAAGGAAAAACAAAAAAAGAAGACAAAGGAAAAGAAGTTACAATTTAACTTTCTCTGCCAGAGATATATTATTGTTATGAAATTTTATACTTAAGCTGTTTTCATGTGTTTACAACAACTAGTATTAAATAAGATGGGAGAAAATGAAATCTGGTATGAATGCTACTGTCCTATTAATTATGCCATTAATTATGTTTTCTTTCCACCATTCACCTGAATGTCCCAGTAACACAAGAACTTGATCTCCCTTGAATGATTAAAAAATTAAACAGAGTCCTATCATTTTGTGAAAATACCTCTCAAAAAGGCAGAGATGGAGATCTCTTGGGCATTCAAGAAATTCTGTAGATGCCCTTCCATTAATGAGCTTGCATAAAACTTTTAGACACTTTAATTCTTGTTACCAAACTACCTTTCCATATTGCTTTTTATTTTATCTAATTTTATTTTTGAGACAGAGTCTCACTGTGTTGCCCTTGGTAGAGTGCAGTGGCGTCACAGCTCACAGCAACCTCAAACTCTTGGGCTTAAGCAATTCTCTTGCCGCAGCCTCCCTAGTAGTTGGGACTACAGGTGCCCGCCATAACGCCCAAGTATTTTTTGTTGTTGTTGTTTTTGTTATTGTTGCCATCGTTGTTTAGCTGGCCCTGGCTGGGTTTGAACCCACCAGCCCTGGTGCATGTGGCTGGCGCCCTAACCACTGAGCAATGGGTGCCGAGCCCCATATTGCTTTTTGAAGGACAAAAAGAATTCTTTCCCCCTAAGAAGAATACACTAACATTTTTTTTCTTCTACCCAATTTTAGGTAAACTACATATACATATTTTCAAACTTAGTATGACAATAGAAAAGGTGCTCATTATCTTTCTGAATTATTCTAAAACTGTCTTTTATGTAGTGTCAGAGGAAGCCCTTAGAACTTTGGCTTTCTTCTCCCATAGCAATGCAATCTCTATTTGGAAATCATTGTAGCCTGGTGGTTATCCCTGCTTATAAAACTGTATGAACAATTGTACTAACCTCATTGTGATGGTTTGAGAATTACATGAGAGGGTGTATACTTGTCAAATGCAGGCCCCAATAACTAGTACTAATATTTTCAGAGCTCTTCATAATATGAGCTGCTAGCATTATTTTTCTTCCATGAGTTTCTATTTTTCTTTTACTCTGTAATATCAACACGACTAGCTATACTTTGCTTCTTTTCCAATTTAAATTTTATACCAAACACCTATATGAAGAGAAGTGAAAAACAAAATGAATAGAACATACTACCAGTGACTATTTTCAGAAGTTCAGTTATGTGGCATTGTACAAATAACACCTTGATGGGGGCTTTATTTTCTTCATTTTCAACTGCTTTTTATCTCTTAGCCCTAACCAGTAAAGTTTTGCAGACTACAAGTGTGACGTCACACGCCTCCAAACACAAATGCTTGCAAATACCTTTGTTTTGAATAATTGATGAGTTTAGTCATAATTATTTAACCAAAGGGGGGGATTCAGGCATTTGCTCCAAACTTCTGTGAGAAAAAAATTCTATAAAAACAGCTGTTCTTATTCCATTGCTTCTAGACTTATCAACTGTATTTCCTCCTGCTTTCCTACAAAAGCCTCGTATTTTTCATGGCGCACTGTATTTTTCCACCCTAACATTTATATTATTTCATATTTGAGCAAATATGAAAGTATTTTGTTTCTTATATATATATATATATCATATATCTTATATTATTTGTTACATATTTTTCTATAAATGCCAATAATTTATTGGGATGGGAACTCTTTCCCTCTTCTTGAATTTATTTCATTTATTTATTTATTTATTTATTTATTTATTTATTTATTTATTTTTGCACTCAACATCAATCCAGATAACTGAGTGGGGAAAAAAAAATTGCGAGAACAACATACCTGCTATTTCTTTTATAACAAGCATTTATAAGCTGCTCCTGAAAATGAGCAGAATATTTCTCTGCCCCAAACAGAATGGCCCTCTGTGGTTTCTGCTGCAGGTGACATTTATCAATGTGTGTAAGTGCACCTTCCACACCAGAACCATAGTTTGGATAGTAGAAGAGGATGAATTAGACTGCAGAAAATGCACAATATGGGAGAGCATTTTCATATTTTTCTTTACAGAAGAGATGAAATTTGTCCCCTGGACTCTTACCGAAAGGAGAGGGCTGACAGTTTAGAGGCTTGTCAACAGTGAACTAGACACCTTTTGCTAGCCATTTACCCTTATTCAAAGTTGTTGGTTTTTGTTACGTTCTGCTTTCAGTGATTTGGACACACTCATTTCTTATGTGAGAAAATATTTTATGTGTTTTGAGATACTTCAATAGAATCTGTGCTTAGATGTAAAAAGCAAATTATTTCCTATAAGCTCTCTTACTTTTTGAAATACGATTGCCTTGCACAAAAACCCATTGGCAGACTCCTATTCTAAAATTCAAGACAAATATGCAAAAAGTGTATTATTATGTTTGTTTCAGAGAAGTTTTTATTAAGATTCTTATGTATTTAGAAAAGATATAGACTATTTGTGCATATGGTGTATACTGAGTAATGATATGTGTATATGGGTATACTGAGTAATGATATAAAATTAATTCTTACTATGGATTATACTGAAAAGCTTTAAATGTTATTGCTGGTCTGGCTGCAGTGGCTCACTCCTGTAATCCTAAAATTTGGGGAGGCCAAGGTGGGAGGATCACTCAAGGCCAGGAGTTCAAGATAAGCCTAAGCAACACAGTGAGACCTCACCTCCCCCACCCAAAAAAAGAAAAAAAAAATTAGCCTGCATAGTAGCCTATGCCTATAGTTCCAGTTAATAGGGAAGCTGAGGCAGGAGGATCACTTGAACTCAAGAGTTCGAAGTTGCTATGAGCTATGAAGATGCCTCTGTCTTCTAGCCCCAGTTATAAAGCAAGATCCTATTTCAGTAAATAAATAAATAGGCTTTCTTGTAAATCTGTAGTTAAGGGAAAAAAACCAAAACAAAAACCAGCACTAGAAAAGTAGAATTGCTAAGAAACTTTTCCCATATCCAGAAGCCAGTCCCTTGTGCTTTCATTGTGTTTTTCTCAAATAACTTAAAGCAGCTGAGAGTAGAGTATGAGGATGAAGTAAAACCTAGAAAAGGAAGCCAGTAATCATCACAAACATTTGAGCAGCATTGAATTATCTTTAAAAATAATACAGACATAGCTTAAAATTCCACTAATAAATGTTGGGTTCAGACCTCAGCACAACAACTTAGTAGTTAAGAAACCTTGGACAAAACCATTTAACCACACTTAGCTGCACATCTTCCTCTGTAAAATGAGGATAAAAGTGCTCTCTGTCTCCTCAGTTAACCAAATTAAGGTCTAGTTCAGATACTGATCCTTACATTTTCAGTGTCTGTTAACTATTAGGCCAATAGCTCTACTGGAGCAATTTTCAAGAGATTATGAAGTGCTAATTTAAAGACTGACCTAAAATTCTTTTATTTTGTCTGGTTTGATATGTTTGCATAGTTCATACCTTATGAAAATTATTTGCAAAATCAGCAGTTTCTAAAGTGAAAACTAAATTGTGCTTTTTGACCTTCAAAGAGATACTATTCTTTGTAATTTTCTATGATTTTTCTAACTATTGGATAGGAATGGTTTCACTTTTCTTGTTTTACTGTACAATATTAATATTTAAAATAAATTTGAGTGATTTTTAAAAAATCATTTCATATGTGTTTAAGTACTTCCATTCTTTTGACTCCTAAGTAGAGAACCCCATAAAATATTACATTGACAAGATTGTCAGTTACGTGAGTTTTGGAGTGAGTGAGAGAAATAAAGAGAAGAGATGTGAACACATAGAAAAATATATTATTTTTTAAATAAAATATTTTTCTATTATAAAATTAATACATGTTCATTAGAAAAATGCCAGTAGGCCAGGCTTAGTGGCTCACACCTGTCATCCTAGCATTCTAGGAGGCTGAGATAGGAGGATCACTTGAACTCAGGAGTTCAAGACCACCATGAGCAAGAACGAAAACCCATCTCTACAAAATGTAGAAAAATTAGGTGCAGTGGCATACTCCTGTAATCCTAGCTATTGTGAGGCTGGGGCAGAAGGTTTGCTTGAGCTCAGGAATTTGAGGTTGCAGTGAGCTGTAATGATGCCACTGCACTCTAGTCAGGTAACACGAGCAACAGAGTGAGATCCTGCTGAAAGGAAGGAAGGAAAGAATGAAGGGAAGGAGGAAGGGTGGGCTTTGTCTAGTATGTGACCTTATCAAAGAGCTGTACAAATCATTCAAACTTCCTGGCATTTCAAAAAAGTACAAGTCACTTTATTGCGGCAAAAACCTACTGTAAAGTTAAGGACTAATATGATGCTTGGAAAGAAAGAACAAGTTATTAGCAAAATCATTTCATCAAATGACTTTACTGACTATCATATAATATGAATAGCAGTCGATGTGGAAAAGAAACTATCATATGAGCATTCTTGCTGATATGTTTTTTTCAAAAACATGAAAGCTCAGGTGTGTATTAGATAATTGTAAACATATATATGATATATATATGACATTTTCTTCGCTAAAAATTTGTGCTAATAGCGATTATTTCTTTACTTATCTTCATTATTCTTTTGAACAGTATTGTAGATAAAATATTCTATTGGGATGAGAAATGAATGAACACTAGTTATTTTGCCCCAGGACAGGGTGTTAATAAGAAAATGCCAGAGTTTACACCTTAATATTAATACTCAAATAGTTTTAGTCTGGAGACTAGTTGGCCAGACAATCTGAGTAATCCTGACCATGATTCAACATCAAAGGGAATAGTAAACATTTGGAATATAATAATATTATGGACACTAAGTATACTGTAAAGATACCCATCACAAAAGTAAAACAGTTGTTGAAAGGAAAGTAATTGGGGGAGGGGAAATTAGAGAGTTGCTGGTAAATGGATATAAAGTATCAGTTATGCAGAAATTTGCTGTCCAACTTTGTGCCCATAGTGAACAATACTGTATTGTGATCTTATATAGTTTGACTAAAGGTTAGATCCTATTAAGTGTCCTTACCACAATTAAAAAAAGAAAGTAAGTAAAAGAACGGTATTTTTGAAATGTGACAGTAGGAAACAAATTTTTCTTCCCAAAACTAATCCTGTCATCTCTGTGATTTCAAGTGACTTTCTCAAGCAGTGTAACTCAATGCTATATTCAATGTCTAGCATAGCCCAAAGCAATTACTCATTGCCAAAAAACTGACTTTTCTGAGATGAAGATGATAAGATCCCTTAACAGAACCAAAAAGAAAATTATGCAAAAGACCTGATTGTTTATGGATTGACTTTCCAATACTCAATGATTTTTTCTTATCTTCTAATAGCCTGAGAAATGTATTGGTGGGGTATCACTGGGCATATTTAACGATCACATCCATATGCTGCATTAGATCATTAAAACGTGTTTCAGAATAAAATATCAGCAAAGAGTAATTGAGAAGCCACAAGCCCTTTACCTTGACTTCCTAGTAGTTAAGTGAGTTGAATCATTTAACCTTCTCACTTTGAGCATAATTTTTATAACCTTCTTGAAGTTATAAAATATTTATTATATCTTTATATTTTAATTATAATAAACATTTTAATGTATCTTAAATTGGCAAGCTCTGTGAATACTAAGTATCCAGTAAATGATCTGCAGGTACAAAAAGATTGATAGCATGCTTACAAATATCTTCTTCATAGCACTTTTATGTTCTACCAATGCTTTTTATATACAGAAGAAAGGAAATTTTATTCCAAAGAAACACAGAGAATCACTTAAGTGTGACAAATTCTGTGTTTGGGAGGGCAAGGGCATTATGAGGTTAATAACAATAGGAGAAAAGAAATAATTGTGATGTTACTATCACATCAAAAGCCATTCTCAAACACATTTCACAAATAATGAATTTAATATCACTTATGAATATAAACTTTTAGTATGACTTATGAATCAGACTTGATCTTTATAGCTTACAGTCTATATCCTAAAAAAACAGAATAGGATATGAAAAATGGAACTTTAAGGGAGAGTTTATAAATCTTTGGCATTTACTTTTTCTTGTCTTCTGTATATGGTAAATTAAAATTTAGATTCATGGTCATCTGAGATCTGTTTGCAAATATTTATCAAGAACTTATTATTCTAGGCAAATTGTGAGGAACTATAAGGCATGGAAACCATGAGACACCTCTTCGTTTCTCAAAAACTTAAGGAAAAGTCTTCATGAAAAATCCTAAGTCCTTCTTTTCGCATATTGAGAGAGGACGGGGAAGAGACTTTTATGGTAATTGTCAAACACACCTTTTATTAAGGAATAATTTTTTGACAATTGCATTCCTTAACAATACTCAATTTTAGAGTTCTTTTTGTTCCTGAACATCCAGTCAATACTTTTCCTCCCTCAGAATGTAAAGGAATTCTAATATCATTCTCCAGTAAAAGGAATCGGGGATCTTTGGAAGAATGGCTGATTTTAGAACTGGGAAAGGTAATGCACAAGATGAGTCTTGGGGATTTCATCCACTGGAAAGGAATAAGGCGTTCAGAAAAGCAGATAAGCTGGGCACAGTGGTTTGCACCTGTTATCCCAGCAGTTTGGGAGGCCTAGGGAAACCTATCAAGACCCCGTCTCTACAAATTGTCTCAGCCCCTATGGCCCTGGTCTCGATCGCCCCAGGAAGGAACCGGACGTCACACATATTAGAAGTACAAGCTTGCAGGAGGTGGGCTAACCTTGATTGCAGAGTAACCCCAAGCAACCTCTGCAGTAGCCTTTTATTCAGATAGTACAAGTCAGATGAGGGGAGTATTAGACAATGACTAACTGCTTAAGGATCTCCATGGTCTCGGGCTCTTTCTCTGCAAGGAGCACCTGCGGACGAATTGCCCGAGGGTCTGCCCCCGAGCTGCAAATCATCTTGCTCAGAGGTCATCTGGCTCTTGGCATCCTCTACCTTTCCCCCCTCTAGTATATTAAAGACCTTTCTGGATAGGTAAGGGAGAAAATTTGTCATTGGTTATTTCAGCCATTCTCGTCACTGAGGAGCTTTCCTTCCTACTAAGTAAAAGAAACAAAAGGGCATATAAATATAACAGAATTAGACCAAAACTAATCCGTGTATAAGGGAAACTATTGTAGCCAAACTAGACATAGGGGAAAACATGTCCCCTTTGTGCTAATCATCACCCAACTACGTGCTACAGCCCATATGGCCCATGACACTTCCATGGACCACCCGAAGTTGTGTTAGGTGGGGAAAAGGCTGTACCGAACTCAAACCTTTTCCAAAGACAGCAGTATGACTCTAAGTAAAAATCAGGTGCCCAAATGAAACAGATATAAATCCAACAAGTGAAATTCTCTTACCTTGGCCGATACCAGTATAACCATTACCTCGAAGCCTGCTGTTCAAGGTCTTTGATGTCATAACCTTCAAAGGTTTAGAAGATGCATACGAAGCTTACCTGGGGCTTGTTATTCAGCCCAAAATAATGAAATCCTGTATCAATCTTCCCACTCTGCATAGAAGCTCCATTGGCCTCTTAGGGAAACAGGACGCTGACGGCTCTTAACTGCTTCCAGCTGATGATGGATGGTGATATGGGAAAGGCAACTAATGTTCCCACAGAGGAGATTGATCCAGGGTTTCTCTGTTATGAAATTACCTAGGCTCCCCAAATCAGAATGCTGTGAATAAAAGAAGTTAGTGAAAACAAATTTGTTAAAGCTCTGGCAAGGTTTCCTGCTTGTGTCGAGGCTTAATCCAGCAGGCTGGTAACCACTGCGTCTCTTGATGTTCTGTAATAATATGGGCAAAACCTTGACCCCAATGCAGTACAGACTTCCACTCTGACATGTCAGGTTTTCTATAAAAGACAGGTTGTTGTATTGGAGAGGATGGTGAATGAATGAGAGATGTCCAATGGAGTTCTGCAGCTGTCTTTCTGTCGTTGCTGAGATTCAGAAAATTGAGAGTGAAAAGAGCTCTAGTGAGCATGTACTTAGGACTATTATTCAAGGGGAGGATATCCTCTCCCCCTCTCTGCTTATCTAACATATCTTTCAATGTTTTATGATGTCACTCAATAATGGCTTATCCTTGAGAATTGTAAGGAATACCATGAGATGATTGAATATTCCAAAAAGATAGGAAGGTATTTAATTTGTGAGTAGAATAAGAATGTGCATTATCAGTTTTAATAGATTTTGGGAGACCCATAATATTAAAGCACTGTAACAAATGTTGAATGACATGGTGAGTCCTTTTTCCCAGTAAAGGGGTAGCCCAAGAGAGATGAGAGAAAGTATCTATAGAATGATGAACATGTTTCAGTTTACCAAAGGAAGAGACAATGGTCACATCCATCTACCATATCTGATTTGCTGCTTCTCTAGTTCCCTCTGGGAAAGGAGGTAAGTGTGTCCTTGAACAAGAAGGGCAGTTAGATTCTGTTGAGACAGATTCTTGTAAGTTGAAATATCTTCTTCTTCTTCTCCTTTTTTTCTTCTTCTTGTAAGTTGAAATTTCTTATGGAGCATTTTCACATTAGCATGTGTGTAAGAGTGAAAGGTAGAAGCTTTTTGAACAGTACCAATAAGGGCCCAATCTATTTTTGCATTCAGTGAGGTCATTGCACCTGATAGTATGGTATATGCTCTGATATGAGTTATGTAAATAGGGTGAATATGATGCCTTATAAGTGCCTGAATAGACTGAAAGAGGGAAGAAATCTCATCAGTGGAAGTGATGGTTACTGTTTCTATCTTTCTGATAGCTATGCAGGCATACTGAGAGTCCATGACCACATTTATTGCACAAGGAAAGTCTTGAAGTAAAATAAAAATAGCATATATTTCATTTTTTTGAACTGAGATATAAGGACTTTGAACAACTTTGAAAGTATTACCATCTGTATATCCAACTTTACTGTGCTTGCTGGCATCTGTGTAAAAGATAACAGCATCTGAAATTGGAGTCTTTAACAACATAAGGGAGAACCCAAGAAGTAAGCATTAAAACCTGAAATCTTTTGTCATTAGGATATTCATTAGTAATTGGGCCTGTATAAGATGCAAAAGCAATTTGCCACAATATTGATAATTGAAAATTGAGTTGAATTTGCTTATCTGTGAAAGGAACAATAATAGAATAAGGAGCATAACCTGTAAGTTGGCGAATTCTATTTCTACCCTTAGCAACCAATTCAAAACTTTTATCTAAGTATTATTGTAATTTTTGTGTAGTTCTGTTCAAAAGGAACAGCCATTCTAAAAGAGTATCTACTTGATAAATAGCTCTGGTTGGGGAATGGCTAGTGGCTATAAATATTAGCCGAATCGGAAATCTGACATCAACCCTATCTAATTCTTTTGATGCATACTCTTTTTCAGTTAGTTGCAGTTCTTCGTTGGCTTCCAGAGTGAGTCAACAAAGACTTATTTAAGTCTGAAGGTCCTTCCAGAATTTTGAAAAGATTAGACAAAGCATAGGTTGGTATTCCTAAAATAGGACATAACCAATTAATATGATCTAATAGCTTTTGAAAGTCATTTGAAGTAGACAGGGAATCCAATCAGAGTTGAACGCATGGTGGAAGAATTTGAGTGTGATTCTATTTATATGCTAAATAATTATAAGGAGCTGTAGTTTGTACCTTTTCTGAAGCAATTTGAAGACCATAAGACTTTAATATACATACAGCTTGTTCAAACATTTCCTGTAAAACCGTCAAACTCTGATGTGCCAATAAAATGTCATCCATATAATGAATAGTGTAGGCTGTAGAGTATCTCCTAAGAATCTGTAATGATTGATTGACAAACTGTTGACACAGTGTAGGACTTTTCAACATACCTTGTGGCAGAACCTTCCACTGGTAACTCTTGGGAGGCTTCTGCTGATTATAGACAGGAACAGAAAAAGCAAAACGTGGTCAGTCTTCAGGATGCAAGTATATGGTTAAAAAAAAATCCTTTAAGGGCGGTGCCTGCTCAGTGAGTAGGTCACTGGCCCCATATACCGAGGGTAGCAGGTTCAAACCTGGCCCCGGCCAAACTGCATCAACAACAACAAAAAATCCTTTAAGTAAATAACATACAAATACCAATTGGAAGGAATCATTGAGGGTAAAGGAAGTCCTAATTGCAGGGGTCCCATGGGTATAATAGTTTCATTAACTTTGCAAAGTTCAGTGAGCATTCTCCAATCACCTGATTTCTTTCTTATCACAAAAACAAGAGAATTCCAAGGGCTGGTGGAGGGCTTGATACACCCTTGTTCCTATTGTCCCTGTACTATTAATTTTAAAGCATCCAGTTGTTCCATAGTTAACGGCCATTGCTCCACCTACACTGGATTATGACTCTTCCAGTATAACCTGAGAGCATATTTCCAGGCAGTCGCCTCTATGCTAAATTGGACATTTGCAAGGAATTAACATGAGGGGATGATATGGTTATCACAGCATTCCATTGCTGGAGCAAATCACAACCCCATAGGTTAATAGCAATGTCAGCTATATATGGTCAGATTTGAGCATTCTGCTTATCTGGCCCCAAGCAGGTCAAAGGCAAAATATTCTGAAAGATTGAATCTAGAATTCTGATGCCAAGAAAAGTAATATCAACAACTTGTTTCAGCCATTCCCTGGGCCACTGATTTAGAGCCATAATAGAAACATTGGCACCTTGTCTAACAGGCCAGTAAAGGTTTTATCCTTCAGAGTAAGAGTCAATTGAGGGCTACTCTTATTGACAGATGTTTGCCAGAAAATACGGCTTGTGTTACCAGGCTCCCCAGTATGTTTTTCCCCAGTACCTTGTAACTTAATATGCGGCAAGGGTAGCAATTGAGCAATCTTTTGTCCGGCCAAAATTTGAGTTGGTTGGTTTACTGAGATCATGATCTGTATTTCCCCTAAGTAATTACCATCAATAACACCTGTGTGGATGAACATTCCCTGAGATGCTAATTCACTTTTCCCGAGCAATAATCCAATAGTACCTGGGCAGAGGACCACACACTCCTGTTTTCAATTCTTTTGCTCCCATGCTGGGAAGTAAAAGGACATTATCATATGCCGGTAAGTCCAAGGCAACACTGCCTGAGGGGGCATGTAAAAGAGACTGCACAGAGTGAAGTTGCTGGTGAATGAGTACATTCTCAGATCCATATTCTTTGCCTGCAGGCCCCAGGCTGGGCTGGTCTATTAGTTTTCCTGCAATAAAGATGTTCCTTTTTTATCGAACTGAGAGCGGCACTCACTGGCCCAATGGGATGCTTTCTTACACGTAGAACACAAACCAGGGAGTTTCTATTTCCTATAAGTCTTTTGGTTGTTGTTTTTTTCTGCAGATCTTCCCTTTCTAACACTCCTTTCTCCGATGTCCCAATTTTCCGCAGTTATGACATTTAGGACAGTATGGACTGACCCCTTCTTTTAAAGCAGCAGCAAGCAAATTAGCCTTGTGGAATTCCGTTCCTTTATCAGAACATGCACATATATATTCTTCTAAGGGATTATTTTGTGCTCTCAAAGGTCACAAGGTCTTTTCACACTCAGAGTTAGCATTCTCAAATGCTAAAGTTTGGAAAAGCATGTCTCTGAGCTCTGGCTGGGCAACAGCCTTATTGACTGCAGTTTTTAATTGGGCTAGAAAGTCGTTATAGGTTTCATTTCCTGACTGCATTATCTTAATAAAAGATTTAGAAATATCTCCAGGAGCCTAAGCC
Source organism: Perodicticus potto (assembly GCA_963574655.1). Lineage (NCBI taxonomy): Eukaryota > Metazoa > Chordata > Mammalia > Primates > Lorisidae > Perodicticus > Perodicticus potto. Next base: position 20,236 of record CAUYRH010015960.1, on the reverse strand, counting down.
TTTTCCCAGGCCCTAAGACAACACAGCCTTGTCTAGACTATGGCTATGTCATCGTACTAAAGTTGATTGGGAATCCCCAGCCACTAACCAGAACCAGTGAGCTGTTCTGATGTTATAGGGACTCCTCTCTGCTGGTTTTGGTGACTCATCAGTTCAGCCTCCTCCTTCCACCAGGTTTTGAACTGTAAATACTGTCCAGACTCATGAACAGTTCTGGCTATCATGTCCCAGTCATAAGGAATGAGCTGCTACTCTTGTGCAAGCCCCTGTAACAGAAAACAGGGAATGCATACCATACTGTGCAATGGCCTGTTTCAAATCTTTCAGAACCTCAAAGATGATGATGATATGGTGATCAAAACGTTGGCCCCCTTGAGGGTGTTGCGGATCGGGAGGAATATCAGTGACCATAACTGGAAAAAGCCCCAAAGCGTCTTCCTACTTAAAGTCACCAGTTTTATGCCCTTTTAACAAAGCCTTCATAACAGAAGTCACAGGCAGTTCTTTTACATAGGGAGGCACTGAGGGCAATATTGGGTGCTCTAAGTTAGTATTTCTGACAGTGAGACTATTTACCCAGTCTTCCAGTTGTTTGATCTGAGCAGCCATAATGACCACAGAGGTAATTCATTGCTTATTTGTGTCTGTATCATATGCTCTTGATTCCCAGTTCTCCTTAGGTCCAGATTCCCACTGAACCTGATTATTCTCCTCACTTTCAAATTCTGCTTGAACATAGTCTTCTTTCTCAGTTTCTAATTCTTGCGACTCTGTAAACAGGAAGTTACCCATTGTTTTCTCTAAATGTCTTTGCTTATTTACCAAAGGCCTCGCTTATTCCAAGTGAGGTTCCCTAGATTCTAGATTGGCCAATTCCCACTAGCCCTGAGTGCAGTTTCCCTTTGGACTTCCTCCCACTGTCTGCCAAAGCCCTCACTTACTTCCAAGCGTCACTTTCCCCTTTGGTCCACATCCCTGGTGTCCTGTTGTGTCCTGCTGGATCCTGCCAGATATGCCAGATGTCACAGCCCCTATGGCCCTGGTCTCAATCACCCAGGAAGGAACCAGGCATGACATGGATTAGAAGTACAAGCTTGCAGGAGGTGGGCTAACCTTGATTGCAAGGTAGCCCCAAGCAACCTCTGCAGTAGCGTTGTTTTTTTTTAATTTTTATTAAATCATAGCTATGCACGTTAGTGCAATCATGGGGCACAATGTGCTGACATCATATACAATCTGAAATATTTTCATCAAACTGTTTAACATAGCCTTCATGGCATTTTCTTAATCACTGTATGAAGACATTTGTATTCTGCATTTAGTAAGTTTCATCTGTACCCCGCCCTCCCTCCACCTATCCTTCCCCCTCCCCCCCCCGACCTTTTCCCCATATTCTTGTGCTATAGTTGGGTTTTAGCCTTCATATGAAAGCTATAAATTAGCTTCATAGTAGGGCTGAGTACATTGGATACTTTTTCTTCCATTCTTGAGATACTTTGCAGTAGCATTTTATTGAGACAGTACAAGATAGGTGAGGGGAGTATTAGACTATGACTAGGTATCTAAGGATCACCATGGTCTCGGGCTCTTTCTCTGCAATGAGCACCTGCAGACGAATTGCCCGAGGGTCCCCTCCTAGCTGCAAATCATCTTGCTCAGAAGTCATCTGGCTCTTGGTGTCCTCTACAACAAATAATTTCTAAAAATTAGCCAGGCATGGGGATGGCACACACCTATAGTCTAAGGAACTCAGAAGGCTGAGGCAGGAAGATGGCTTGAACCTAGGAGTTTGAGATTGCTGTGAGCCATGCAGACACTATTACACTTCAGCCTGGATAACACAGCAAGACCACTCTCTAAAATGGAATAAAAAAGTAAAAGAATAGGGACCTGTCAAAAGAGAAAAGGAGCCAACTGAAGGAGCTCCCAATGACCAGTTTGAGTAATATATATGGAATAATTTGATCAACAAAATATTATAGTATATTACATGATAATTTAATATATAAAATGAAAATATATGAGAACATAATTATGTGAAGATGTGATTAAATAAATAAATATGGGAGAAAAGACAGATGTCCCATACAGAAAAATAATTTGTGTAGATATGCAACCCTCAAAGAGAAGGAGCATAACTGTAGGCTGCATATAATGACCCCATTTCAAATAATTCAGTATGGAAATGGAGACAAGAGGAACTTTACAGTAGAGAGAACTGATAAACACTGCCTCTACCAAATGATAAACATGTTGAAATCCTATATTGTTGGTTATGATGTAATGACTTTAGCTCTTTGGTCTTCCTCCCCAAACCACATGTCCTTAGTCTAACATGGACTATATTATCAGAAAATTGAAACTAAAGGACATTCTATAAAATATCTGGCCAGTACTCTTCAATAGTATCAAGTTCGCTAAAAGTAGAAAAGTCTGAGAAGCTGTCACAGGAAGTAGATATGATAACTAAACGTAATGTGGTAGCTGGAACAGAAAAAGGACATTTAGTAAAAAGTAAGAATAATAAATCAAGAACAGTGAATAATGATCAATATCAGTTAATTAGTTTTGACAAACTACAGTAATATAAGACATTAAAAATAGGAAAAACTGGGTTTGGAATATACAAAAACTCTCTGTACTCTTTGAATCTTCCTTATAAATCCAAAATTATTCTGAAATTTAAAGTTAACTCAAAATTATATATATAAATGGAAACCTAAAGCCGTAATAATAGCAGAGTCCTCACAGAGCATCCCACTGACGGCTGAAAGAAGGAAACATGTCTCTGCATGATCCTAACTGCTCATCTGTTAAAGTGTGGGTTTCTTCCCTCAGTTTATTCTGTTGGTGGGTAGTCTACGTACTCACCCACATTCTTATTGCCTCTTTGAATAATAAGCTATCGAAAGGTACAGGCATCAGTTTTGAGTTAGTCATGTCCTCTCTTTTATTTTATTTTATTTAGTTAGTTTTTTTGATTTCAGGTTAATGTGAGGATACAAACAACCAGATTACAGTACTTGAATCTGTTAGGTAGAGTGCATCTTGTAGTTGAGTCCTACACCCAAAAGGTGTGTGAATACCCCTACATTGTGCCCAAAAAGTGGAAGCACAATAATTCCCCCTCTTCCCCTTTCTCCCCTCCCCCATACTCCTTCCCCTCAACTTGAATTGAGTTGTTCTCCTATGTGGGCGTGTATTAGATCATCTACTGGCTTTGTATTGGTAGAGAGTACAGTGGATACTTGCTTTTCCATTCTTGTGATGCTTTACTAAGAAGAACATGCTTCAGCTCCATCCAAATTAATATAAAAGACATAAAGTCACTATCTTTTCTTATGGCTGAATGGTACTCCATGGTGTACATGTACCACAGTTTGTTTATCTATTCCTGAGTTCATGGACATTTAGATTGTTTCTACATCTTGGCGATTGTAAATTGAGCTGTGATAAACAGTGCAAATGACTTTATGATAAAGTGATTTTTCATCTTCTGGGTACATGAGTTCTCTTGACAAAAAAATAGGCCAGCAATGGTTTTTCAATAAACCGCTAGGTTTTACTATGACTTTATAGACAAGGAAAGATGTATTTTAGTTCTTTAGATGAATGAACCAGGATAATCTTAGTGAAAGTGGAGGGCAAGTTTTGCTTGATTTTTATTCTTTACTCTTTCTTTTATGCACTTCTATTTTTTGTTGTCTTACTATAAAAATAGATCTGAATACTGACAAAGAAAAATGATAGTTTCCTAAGAAAGATATGTGAAGGAATATTCTTGGGTAAAAAAGCCTAAGCACCTATGGGTTTTGTTTTCCTTTTTAACACTTCAATTTTACAAGGAAAGTGGAATTTAAAATAGCACTTTTTTATGTAAAAAAAAAAAAAAAAAGAGAGAGAGAGCGCAAAACTGTTAGCACAGATGGTTAGTGACAAGGTTGTGGACACAATTAACAGAACTTTTATCATTGTATAGTCTGTCAGCAATACAGAAGCTGGGCAGCAGCATCCAGATCTGGGATTCTTTCACTTTCTTTTTCTCTACCTCTTATATCACTTGTTTTTATAACATATAGATTGTTTTAAGTGTCTACAAATCAAGAAAGCTTGTCTTTCTGCAGCATGTGTTGTCTCTTTCAAAGCAGAAGTTTCTCTCTTAGGAAAACTTCAATGTAGTTTGCAGCTCTCAGATAAAATCTCAAACAGAAAGTACCACAACAATTAGACACAGTAGGGCAGAGGTGACGCTTTTGGAAAAATTCATTAACCACTTATCGATTGCCTTTAATGCAGAAAATGCAAGTCTCAATTTAATCACTATGTTTGTTCAGAAAAATTGACCAATAAATAGAAATTAACATTATGTGTATTAGGCAATAAAACTTCTGCCTTGTGACCTACTTTCACTACTGGGAGTATTCACATTCTTCCATTATAAGGTAAAAGTATCTAAAGTACACCATGCATTATATGCCTAAAATCTTGAGCTACAGTTGAATGATGAAAAAATATTGCTTTATGTCCTTTTTGGCCCTAAGGGTAGGTAATGATTAAAATAAGACTTCCATTTCTGGGTAATAAAAAGAAGTTTGTATAGAATATCTGAGTTTTTTGTTGTTGATAAATCTAGACAAACATGATATTCTTCTCATTTATTTGATTAAAATTAATGAAATTATTGAAATTATCTCAAAGGCATCATGTTTGTGACAGGTTATCCACAAGAGTAGATATGGAATCTACCGTTCAATGTTAAGTGTCTTCTGAAATGTATTTTTTATTATTGCTTGTAATACTTTTACAATATTAATCCTAATGATAAAATGTAGACAAAATACGCTATTGTATCATTTTCTCAAATGGTTCTAAAAAATTTTTATTAAGTGTTTTATGAAAAAAGAAAAAGTGTTCTATAATCAAATATGTTTCAGAAATGTTGCCTACCACAGTATCCTCTAAGTTTCTTTCTATTAGCATATGAAAGGTTTTGGTAAATCTTGCAGAAAGGATGTCTGCCAAAAATATTTTGAGAATAGTTAGAGAAAGTCTGCTGAAGCAAATAGCATCCAAATTATAAAAGCTCTTTTATGCCTTGCTGAAAAGTTTGAAATGTTTTCCAATTTCTTTTTAGAATAAGCACTTTGGTAGCAATGTGATGGATAGAATGGAGACCTATTTAGAACACTTTTTTAGTTACCAAAAGAAAAAGTAGTTGTGATCTTACTGGAAAGAAGTACATTAAAAATGTTTTAGAGAGAAATGATAGGCTTTGAAGGTTGAATGTAAGAAGATTAGGATTCAAAAATGAATTAAATTTATGGCTATAGATACTTAGGGGATGCTGGAACCATTCTCTTAAGTTCAGGCTGATAAAAGGGAGGATCAGAAATAGATGGGATAAAACAGAGAATCTGTTTTCATGTATGTCACGTTTGAGGTACCAAGTCAAGGAACAGATTCTCAGTATATGTTGAATATAGAACCATGAAATTCATGAAAAAGATCTTTGGTAGTACAGACATGTACTAGCAAATAAGTGGTAATTAAAATTCTAGAAATGAATGAAGCCACTGAGAGGCATTAGGTAGAGTGTGAAATGTGGAGAACACAACAGCAACAAATAAGTTTTAGATCACCAGGTAGAATCTACAGGTAAAAAAACATCAGCAAACAGGGTGGCGGAACCTGAGTGTGATGGTTAGGCATCAACTTGACTGGTTAAGGCATACATAGAAACCTATGAAGCCTTATTTCTGAGTGTGTCTGTAAAAATGTTTTCAGAGGAGATTAGCATGTGAGTCTGAGTGGACTCTATAGGGAAAATCCACCTTCTATGTAGGCAGGCATTATCCAATCAGCTGGGGGCCCAGAAAGAACAGAAAGAGAGAAAAGGAGATATATGGATCTATCTGCTGAAGCTGGATACCCTCTTCTTCTCCTGTCCTTGAACAACACTCCAGAATCCCTCGCCTTTGGACTTGAGGACTTACACTACCATTCCCCATCATTCTAGTTTTTAGGTCTTTGGACTCAGTCAGGGAGTTAGACTACCAGCTTCGCTCATTCTGAGGTCTATGGACTTGGACTGAGTGAAGCAATCAGCATTCTAAGGTCTCTAGGTTGCAGACAGCCTGTTGCAGGGCTTCTCAGCTTCCCTCCCTAATCAAGCCAATTAATTCCCATAATGACTTCTCTTCTTTATGGATCTATCTTTCTGGAGATACATCAAGTTTCTGGAGAACCCTAATGTACTGAGTGTGAAGAGAGTATCAAGAAAGAGGTGGTAATCAACAATGCTACAGAAGAGGTCAAGTAAAATACATATGAAACAAAGTGCATTTGATTTAGTGATGAATCAATTCTCAGCAATCATGGCCAGCACAATTACATTGTAAATATAAGGCAAAAGCCAGAGAGAGATTGAGCATGAAGTGTGGACATGGAAGTAGCAAATACCATACCAGCTGTTATTTCCAGAAACTTAACTTAGCTAGAAAGGAGAGTGAAGAGATAGTGTGTGCCAGAGATACAGGTAGAGAATATTATTTTATTCTTCCTTTATTTTAAATGTAAAGTGGGAAAGGTCCAATAAAGAGGATGAACACTGAAATCATACACAAAGGGATGTTGAAGAAGAGGGGGGATAAGAGTGGAGATATTCCTCTCTCACAATGGATACAGGAAAATCGGTAATGATGAACATACAATTGGATAACCTGATAAGTTTAAATATGGAACATTGAGGGATTTCCCACCTGTTGGATATTAAATTCTCTTTGAAATAGGAGGCAAATTCTCCCTCGGAGAATGAAAAGAAGTTTAAATCATAAGGGCTTTGGGAAAGTTCTGAGAGGAATGAAAGAGCCACTCTGAGGAGTAGGTGGGATACTGTCTGGGGACTTGTGTGTCAGGCTGTAGAGGACCCAGTTGAGCTGGGAACGGTGAATGTGTTCTGAGGCCTCACTGTTTCGGTGCATGCTTTCTCTGTAGTGATCAGCAGTCTAAGTGTAAGAGAGAAGAAAACAGCGGCGTTGATCCAGGTCACGATGTAAAGGAGTGGATGGTTTCAGTAAGGTAGGATCTAAATAAGAGAATGGAAGGAAGATAAGAAGAAGATGACAAAGGAAAAAGAAGGTTTTATAGCTCAACTAATTGAACAGCACACACAGTGGGTGCAAGGCAGTGAGAAATGTGGCAGGATGAGAAGTCATAGGATGTTATGAAATTTCAGAAAGGGAGCCACAGATTATGGCGTTTGGCCATGAGGATGATAGTGGAAGAAGAATGCAGATGAAGGTCGATGGAGAAGCATATTTAAACAACAGAGTGGCCGTAATGTTGGGTTGTTGTATGAACACTGTGGTTGTCCTCCATTAGGACAGGATCAGCTTAAAGAGAAAAGCTGCAAGTCAGTTGCCAAATAATTCAGGAATTGTTGAAAATAAATAAAAAGCAGAAAGATAGATGGGAAGAAGAAAAAAGACAGAAATTTATCTACCTGGATAACAAGACCATCAGAGATGGGATTTTACCCACAGGTGGAGCATAAATGAAAAAGGATATTGGGGAGAGTGGATTCTGAGGCAGGTGGAGTGTAAGAGAATGAAAAGCCTCAAGGGACAACCAGGAAGTTAAAGCAAGAAAGTGGAGGGTTCCAGGCTGCACAAAGAAACAAGGGTTTGGGTTCAAAGAGAGGCAGGCAGAGCAGTAGAACAATGTAGGGATGAAGTGAGCTGGGATGGCGAGGATAGAAAACAAAATGTGTTAATTCCATGTCTGTGAAAGAGAACTCAAGCATTATTTGGCAAGCCGAGAGTCAGGGACTGTGGGAGATCTGGAGACTTACAAGAGTGAGAGGCCAGTGGTACTAGCTAGGACCTGACCCACTGAGGTACTATTGCTTTTCCAGATTCTGGCTGTGGTGTCTGAGATTTTCCTAACTGTGATTTGGATACTTTTCTCGATTACCATTTGCAATCTCCCTGTTCTGTCTCCTGGATGCACCTCTCCCAATTCGAATCGTATCCTTCCTCTACCTCACAACGCAGCCTTCTGTAGGGATTAGTTAGTACAAATACACCTTTTTTCCATATGTGTATCTTTGTGAAAGTTTATCTTAATGACAGTGTCCGGGGTAAGGGCAAAAGTTTATACACTGGGATATCTTGCTCATGAATTGACCTAAGAAACTGTAAAGTCCTTGTAAAGCCTAGGAATTTTAGAGATGAGGCAGAGTTTAGGAAGACGGCAAAGAAAATCAATCTCATTAAAATTTTCTAGTCCTGAGGCAAGTTTCTAGGTCCTTATCTTTATCAGTATATCTTCTTGTATTAACAAGTGACACTAAAGGCAAGATTAATCTCAAATCTTGAGAAGTACTCAAGTTATCTTACTTCTGACCATAAATAGAACAACAAAAAGAAACATGACCTAGTTGTGAATAAGAGCACTGGACAGAGGAGGACTGGGCTGTATCTCCATGTCTGTTGTAAAGTAGCAATCAGAGAGACAAAGCTGCCTGCATCTTGCCAAAATTGAGCATGAGACCAAATAGAACAAGATTTGTAAGGGAAGAAAATTATCAGAATCAGGACAGCCTTAGATTAAGAGTTATTTAAAGGTTCATTACTAATGACCAGACCACAACTACATGACTCTGATCCTTCATTTGCCTTAGTGTGCATCCCACCTTCACCAGAGTAATTAATTTTCCCTATACCTGGGTTTATGATGGGGTCTGTATTACAGGTTGTTAAGAAAACTTTACAGAAAGCAACAGTTAGTAGAAGAATCATGACACTTTATTTTGTTTATGCATCCTCAAAGGTCTCATTAAAATACATATACTACATGCAGGCAATGGGGTTTTCATATTAGCAGTCTCTAACAGTGCATCGCACTATTGTGAGTTTTTTTGTTTTGTTTTATTTTACCCAAGAAAGAGCATAGCTATAGGGGAAAATATATGGGATTATCATCAAGTTTCTATCATGATGATAAAATTAAAATCATATCAACATATGATCTTAAAAAGTATTTTCACATAAATTATATTATGTACTCTTCATCAAAGCCTGTGATTTTGACAAGGCAGATATTTTGTGTTTCAGGGAAAAAGAAAAATGAAATCTTGCTGAAGTTTGGGGACCCTAAGGAATGGTTATTAGGAATATTTCTGCCTCCCCCCACCCCAAATTCACGTGTAGCAAATCGAGTCACCACCGTGATGGCGATTAGATCAAGAGGGTGGAATTCTAATGGTGTTAGTCCCTTATCGGAAAGGTCCTAAAGAGCTGGTGGATGGAGACACGGTGAGAACACGGCCCTCACCAGACAATCAACCTACCAGTGCCCTGAGGTTAAACTTCTCAGTTTCCCAAACTGAGTAAATTTCTGTTATTTCTGAGCCATTCAATGTATGCTATTTTGTCACACAACCTAGATTAACAGAAACAAGGATCTTTCCCTCAATGATATAACTTGTTAATGTCAGGCCTAGAAATGAATCCAACAACATTTCAACTGCAAAGAATATGTTTTTATCTACCACTTCTCTTCCAGAGTTATTCTCTGTAGTTGCTGTACCTTAGACAAGTTCCTTAACCTCCTCCTACCTCAGTTTCCTACCTGGAAAATGCAGATACTATTACCACCTACCTTGTTAGTTTTGTTGTATAAAATAATGTAATAACTGTAATTACTCAGCACATTGCAGAGGAACATTGAAGCCCTCATAAATGCTGCCTGTTATTATTTTTCCTGTACAGTTTAAGAAAAAATTTAGAGAAGTCAGGGATGCCTTCACATAAGCATTCACTGAGCTTATGTGATATGCCAGGCACTGTGCTAGGCCCTAGAAAAATGAGAGCATAAAGATACAGTTCCTTGCCTTGAGTGGTTTCCTACCCAAGGTAGGAAAACTCTCAAGCAAACTTACCAAATGTATTTCAAGCATTAAAATACAAACATTAAGATAGTGGAAAAGGGATGGTGTGGGCACCAAGCACAGAGCCACCAGGAAAGCTCTGGAGATTTAGAAAATGTTTCCTAGAATGTGGCATTCCAGACAGGGAGAAATACAAGCAGCAACAATGAAACTGGTACCACTTCAGTGTGCTTAGAAATCTGTAAGCCCTTCACTATGGCTGGAGAGTAGGGATGATAAAGACCCAGGAAGATAGAAACAAATACTTAGAAAAGAAGAAATTTCATAAAGCAGGTGCCATACAGTTTTTTCCTTCTTTTCTCCCCTTTTTCCTTTTCTTCTTTTATTCCTTTCTTCCTGTTTTTCTTCCTTACATTCCTCCTCATTTCCTCCCTCCTTTTTCCTTTCTCTCCTTCCCTTCCACCTCCCTTTTTTCTTTCTTATTTCTTGTTTTTGATATAATATTTCCCCATGCCTCACCCTCAACCCTTGGGTACACAGTGTACTCAATACATGCTTTCTAGCCACAAGGCCAAGAGCAGCAATTGTATTACTAGTATTTATTCAGCAGATTATTTTAAAATAAAAAGATATGTAATGGGTAGGTGGGTTGAAATTTTAGATAGGATATCTTTTTGCACAACGAAAATAAGTGGGAATGTAGGAATTTATTGCCCTGTTAGAAGCTAGGAAGGGGCCATTTGACAGAGGATAGAAAAAGGATATTACTTGAATAATTTAAGCAGATTCCCATTTCCTACTTAACCCTTCCCAACACTTTGTTTTTTGGCACGTGGACGGGTAAGTCTGACTGTGCGCCTGTCTCAGAAACTCCTGTCTCTGCTTTCCAGATAAACAGTGAACTAAACCACTTAATCGTGTGATCTTCCTCTCCTACCTGGGTCTCCTGTTTTTCTTCTCTCATCCAGCACTCTGACCATGATATGCTTTCTCAACATGTCTCCCCAGCTGCAAATTCATGCATACACATGCCTGCACATATAGTAATGGAAACTTGCTTTTACATCATCTATAACTCCTGTTTCTAAATCCTCTTTCTTCCTCAGGAATTTTTTTTTCCCAATTAGTTGAACGAATGATGATATTTGTTTGTGGCTTCCAGGATGTCCATAAAGAACACTAGTTATTAATTTTGGAAAATTGCTTGATCAATGCTATGCAAGACTATTTTATCTTCTTTTCTGCTGATAGGAGAAAACAGTGATGTGCCATATTGAAACAACTGGAAAAACGGATTGCTAAATTAGAAATGAAGATATAATTAAATGTATCCTCCAATAATTGGCTAGAATTGGAAACATTTAAGTCTGTACGTAATCAAATATTGCCTGAAAATGGTACAGAATCCTTATTTTATGCTAAATACATTTTTATAGAAAGGCAATTAAGGAGGAAATCTGCTTGCTAATTTGATTAAAAACACAATGGGTCTCTGTTATTTTACCTATTAAGACTCCAACTAGGAGGAAGCTGATTAGGAAAGAAGAAATTAATTCCATTTTTAAGATCTATTATCAAACATTACATTTTTAAAAAGTGGAATTATTCATGACAATTAAAGATGCATTTCATAATTATTCTCAGAAAAGAATAGATATATTCCTAGTTCTTCTTTAAAATAAAAAATAAAAAATAAACAGTCTAAAGAAAAAGTAACACTGCATCCTAGAAAAAAAGTAGTTTATTGACCACATAAGCCCATTTTACAGAAATTGAAAGAATTCTTCTTTCTGAAAGCCATCCTATATAGAAGCTATAACCTAGACTGTGTTCCTTCTCTGCTTATACTATTACACTTCTTTATTATATCATAGTTATTAGTAGACACATCCTTTTTGCTTTATTTTTATTCATCCATTAAACAGGTAATTACTAAGCACTTACTATGTGCAGGCAATCTTCCAGGTACAGGGAATACAACAGAGAATGGAGGAGACAATTTTCCACCATCGAAGACCTTGCATTCTATTTGTAAGTGGGCGATGTAGAAGATATTAATAAATAAGTACAATATGTAATGGATGGATAGTAATCGATGCTGGAAAAGCTAAATATGAAAAAATATGAAGTATTAATGGGTTTTAATTTTAGAGCACATGGTCAGAGAAGGCCTCCCTGAGGACACTTCTGAGTGGAGATATGAACAAAGTAAAGGAGCTGACTTTGTAGATATCTGAAGTAAACCTATAGGCAGATCGAGCACATCGAGGGTGGGGGTGCACTCCACCCCGCCCCCAAGTTGTAGGGCACAGTAAAGATGTTGACATCTAATCAGAGTGACATGAGTTGGGCTGGCTGGCTTGACCAGAGGATAAATTCTTTGTTTTATTTCATTAGAAGTGAGTTTCTAAGTGGCAGGAGCTACTCTGAACCAAAACGGTGCATCTTATGTAGGGTTCAGAAGTATGTTTTAAACAAATTATACTTAAAAAAATAATTCCAGTTTTCTTTTTTATTAAATATGGTTTGTAGATAGTTTAAGAACCTTTGTATCTACTTTTATTATTTAGTACACTGGCAATACTGCAAAATATTTATTAATGATGCTGGTTTCCTTTATATACAAAATCTAAAACATGGCTCGAATTTAAACACAAAAAGGACATAATAGCAAAACTGCAAAGGGAAACACTAGGGATTAAATCTTTATATTCCTACTCAAATACCTGTATTTCCTAACAATTGGCTAATTTGATGAAACTTAAAAATATTATCTTGATACTTTATGCATATGGTAAACATTCTTGGCTTTTCTTACTTTGGAACTACATTTAAAAAGGAATAAATTATTCTGGAATATCATTTTGTCACAGAAAGAAGCTAAAGGAATATCTCTAAGTTTCTATTTTATGTACCTTCTCATTGTTTTCCATGTTACCATAAAACAGCATTATTACTTGGTGAAAATTTTGTTTTATTGTAAGGTGGTAGAATGAATTTTGATATTACTTCAAAGGATGTATCCAGGATCCAGCTAAATATGCCCATGGGTTTGCTCCAGCCAAGTTTTTATTGCTCCTAATTGACAGGCCTAATTGTAGCACACTGAATTTGGAACTGAAAACCACCTATCTTTGAATAGCCATAATTTAATCAAGCTTGCTTTAGCTCCCTTATTATCTCATAATGAAATATAAAATATCTTACAAGCAAGTGGTTCTCTTCCAGGCATTAAATAGCGAGCAAAGAATTCACAGGCCAAAGAATAACAATCAGTGCAAACACAATTACCTTCTCACATACAAGATAAAGCAACTCTATCCTTTGTTAATTCAATATCAGAATAACACAATCTTTTCTCTCAACTTGTAAAAGGATTTATTGTCCTTATATTTGCACTAAAGCAAAATAAAGAAATAAGTAACTGTGGAAGATCAAATAGTAAAATTATTGATGTGTTTTCTGAGAAAACTAAGGTTTAGGAAGCTTGACCCTGAAGGTGGGCATAAGCTTTCTTCTATATCTAGAGGCAATGTGAACATTTGCACTAGTAGCACCCAGAGTGAAGATTTCTTAATTCCTACTCTCTATTATTCTGTGCTAATCGAATGATGAAGACTCCAGGGAGTTTGTCAAGCAATCATCTCAATCAAAATGCTATAGCATCACTTGATGATGGCGAGCCATGATGATGCAGGTTTGCAGGACTGCTCCACAGGACATCTTTGAGGAGATCACAGCCACCCTAGATGAAAGATGCTCAGAGACTGAGATATAGTTAATATTTTAGGGGAAAAGGGTACATTTGATGTGGTTCCACATGGGACATAAAGGTAGAAGAACCACTGAACATGGGATAAAGAGTATTGAAGGGAAAATTTGTTTCAGAGACACTACAAAGAAAAGCCTTTAAAAGAAACATTTTTGTTGGGGGGAAAAAGTTGAAGCTGAGCCAGCCATGTACAATTAATTAATTGAAGGCCAATCCTTCACTACAAACTATTTTTAGCACACCAACCATCTTATAGAACTGATAATAACTATTATAGAATTCTTTCTAAATGGTAATGTAGTAGACTTATCACTAAGATAGGAATGTAAAATATTTAGATCTAGATTTAGTCACAATAAATGATTAAATGACCTTGGGCAATTAACCACTGAGAGTCTTGGATTCTAACCTAGAGAACAAGAAATTGGGGCTAGATAGATTCACCAAGGTCTCTTATATCTCCAAAATTATTTGATTCTGAGAGCTCATAGAGCTCTGGGGGATTTGAAGGATGGAAGGTAGTCAATACCTACTGTAAAAAAAAATAATCAAAAAAGAATCATAAAAAGTATCTCTATTAAAGGGAACAATTAAAATGAGCACTCTGTAGTATATCAGAAAAGACTTTGACAGCTGGCTTATTAAAATTTACAGTTTTGTTGCTTTCAGTAAAAATGACATGGTATAATCAATCGAGCTGTGGAAATGTGCTATGAATATTATTTATTCTTGAGTTCTTGGTTACATGTTCCAAAGCCTAGAATGGTGTTGGAGAAGCTCAAGTTGCAGCAATTTCTATTGCCCAGGTTTATATTGCTCCAGGTTATATATACAAAGGTGCCCAAAATAAACTGTACACATTTAAAGAAAGGAAAATAATGCATTAAAATTGTAACATTCAATATATACAGATAATAAAAAATGAATACAGGTTACATTGAGCACCTCTCATAAAAGTCAAACATGACTTGAGTATTACAAATTTAATACAATTATTTTTCCTTTCTTGAGATGCATATACATTTTTTAGCACCCAGTGTATTTTACAACAGGACTGAAAGACATTAAAATAAGAAAAAATATAAATAGCAACTCTTGTAGTAATGTAAATACATGAAAATTTAACAAAATGTATTGTTTTTGTTCTGTGTCTATATATGCACACAAATCCCTGCAGAATGTTCCCTAAATGCTTTTATGTGACTGTGGCTTAAAATTTGAGCTGCTAGGTTTCGAACTACCTTAAAGAATAGATTATATCTATTATATAATTCCCTAACATCTTCCAGGGTCAATATTCCATGTATTTTTGTTAAATAAAGTTCTTCTACCACCAGAGTGCCTTTGTTTTAAGGAGACCATGATTACTGATTTAGATGACATGTTACCAAGTTTAAGACAGACAAAAAAAAAGTCTCTCTTGGAAACCACAGTAGAATACTTTGGGGGATATAATGAAAATATTGATGTAAAATTAATTTCTCCATACCTTTAACCCACTATGGGTGAATATTTGTAATACTTTGATGTAAACCTTCTGAAAAACATTTGCATTTCACTAAATCACAGAAATTTCATTGCTAAAATCAGGTGTATATAACCAAAATTAAGCAGTTATTCACAATTATTGGCAGAGCTGAGAATAAGTCTTACTGAAATATGAACATTGCTAAAAAAAAAAAAAAACAGATATGAATTCCATGGAAAGCAAGGATTTCTTTGCCTGAATTTTTGATAATTACAATTCTAAAGAAACAGGTAAAGTCTGCCCACCTGGACTTCAGTTCTCTTAAGAGAAATAAGACATATCCAATAATAACTACAATACAAAAACAGAAAGTGGTGTGAATTACAGACTTTCAGATAAGTTAACATGAGCGTTTAGGAGAAGGAGGAAATAGTTCCAGCTGAAGTAATCAGGCATTGCGGAAGTCATTGTAAATGTGGAAACTAAGGGAGGGGGGAGGATCCAGCATTCCAAGGAAGGAGAGCCACTTATGGGAAAATCACGGGGAAGGGAACTGTGAGACAGTAAGGAAAAGGAGCCTCTAGTATGCAGAAGAGAACACTGGGCAGTAAGGCAGTGATGGGTGCAGAGCTGTGACTTCTTGACATAGACTTTGATCATCAGCCTTGGACCAAGAAGACAGGGCTTTTAAGGAGAATGACAGAACAAGGGCTGTGTTTTAGGAGATCCACTCTGACAGCAGTGTGCAGGGTGGATTGAAGGAGATGATGCAGCCTCAGGCTGAACAGTTCCTTAAAGTAGAGACAAGGCACAGCTGCAATAGTGACTAGCCATGTGCCACTGAAAATCGTGCATTCTACCTGCAGCACCGGCGTGGACACTGCCTGCCTCTCCGAAACACCCTGCCTCTGTGGACAATTAAAATCCATCTCTTACATGAGCTGTGTAGAGCTGGTCCGATAAGGGTTATTATAATATTAATAAAAGGCACACGTAATTCCCTAGGATTGGGGGTAAGAGAAATTTAACACTCCCACTTTGTTCCTGTTTTAGGTTTCGAAGTTTGTAATAACAAGTTACTTAATTCATATTGAGATTAGAGCAATGCCACCGATATCAGCTTTATAATTATCTTTATCAACATGACTACAAAAAGGAAACATGTGATTCCATAATTTAGATTGGCAGATAGCAAATAGAATGCTAATTGATATTTTAGAAATAATTTTCAAAATTAGCAGACTCAGTAACAGCAAGGAAAGATTTTAACCTAAAGCCTTGTGAAAGCTAAAATAGATGTTAAATTTAGCCTCCAAAGAAAGTGAGGAGAACCCTGCTTGAGATTTTAACATTTTGATTAAACTTGATAGTGTGTTATCCTTAGGGTAACTTCCACTTCAAGGTGAGCTTCATTCCAGGGGCCAGGCCATTGTAATTATGGATAACAGATTTTTTTTCCCAAATAGATTACAATGTCTAAGAGAGATAATCTCATTTTAACAGAGAGAAAAGAAAATCTGTTAAAGAGAAAAGAGATTATACTTGTCTTCGCAGCCTAAAGTGCAGTGAAATTGTCTGTTAGCAGACCAAGAGCAGAGGTGGTTTAAGGAAACTAGCCTTCCTCAAAGATTTGATCAGGTGAAGACATCCATCCTGCCTTTCTTGCTTCAGGGCACTGCAGGTGGCCTCAGAGCACATGCTTATGTTCACTGGGAAGAATTGTTTATCAAAATTTTGCAGGACAAAACTCCCCTAAAATCTCAGGAGACCAGTTTCACAAAGTTATGAGCAGAGTTCTATTATATACAGATTCACTATCCTCATCTCTCACCAGCTTTGAGTTCCAGCTAGGATATTTTGGACATAAGGAATATTTTATTCTTTCTTTTTCTCCAGGAAGCAGCCATCCCATATAAAAGGAGTTGCATAATCAAGACATAACTGTGAGCTTTGAAACTATTTTTAATCGTCAGAATCTGCTTCATATCATAAATTGATCCCCCAAGCTCCATAATTTGGGATTTAAAAAAAAACAATGGCAATCTCGAAGAAATAAGAATCAGGGACTTTAGAGAGATGAAGAAGAGAAGCATTCAAAAAGTGATCAAAGGACACTCTTTTTCACAGGTGCATTGAAGGCTGAACTTGTAGGAAAAACCTAGAGGTATATTTAGTGCTATTGAAACTGCTCTCATCTTTACATAGGGGGAGATCAGCATCAGATTTGGAGAAAGCAGAAGGAAGAACCTGTCTTTTCAAGTCTGGGGCTTACCCAGGATTCCGCCCTTGCTCATTAGCTCTTCTAATGGGTCCTCTCTTACTACCTACGTTAGTGTAGGTTTACCAATTATGTGCTATATATGCTGGTAACACCCAGGTCACCCCAGACCTCATCCCTGAGGTTCAGATAATGACCTAGCTTTACATGTGAGTGTCCCTCCTACAGGCATATGGTGCTCATCCTATCATCTAGAGCAGCGGTCGCCAACTTTCTTGGCACCAGGGACCACTTTCAGATGAGAGGGCAAGAGGGGGGTTGGGATGATTCAAGTGCATTACATCTCCACCTCAGATCATCAGGCATTAGATTCTCACAAGGAGCACATGATCTAGCTCCCTCGCATGCACAGTTTACAGTAGGGTTCGTGCTCCTGTGAGAATCTAATGCACTGATTATCTGACAGGAGACAGAGTTCAGGCAGTGAAACACAGATGAAGCTTTGCTCGCCTGCCTATTGAGCTCTCCCTCTGCTGTATGGCCCAGTTCCTCACAGGGGGTTGAGGACCCCAGATCTACAGCACACTGCCTTCTCTCTTAGCCCTCCTTGCATTGAGCTCTTTCACTAGCTTCTCTCCCACTGGACTAGCAGCCCTGGGAAGGCCAGGGTCATGTCTGTTTTGCTCATATGTGGAGGCCTAGCTCCTGGTACCTGGCAGCTGTTCAATAAGTATGTCTGAATAAATGAATCAATGGAGTAGGGCTTGAATGATTTTAGTTAATTATACCTTCATAAGATGTCCTTCTTAAGCAATCTGCTCTCCAGCCA
Organism: Perodicticus potto; assembly: GCA_963574655.1. Lineage (NCBI taxonomy): Eukaryota > Metazoa > Chordata > Mammalia > Primates > Lorisidae > Perodicticus > Perodicticus potto. The sequence continues at coordinate 2,060 of CAUYRH010015960.1, read as the reverse complement.
CTGCCTTTTAAGAAGAACGGACTGCATTTGGACTTAACCTACATGTCTGTCTCCTTAGAGTCCTAGCACACTGATTCACAGGTACAGTCATTTTTAGAAATGATTTACTGTCTGACTTTGCCTTTGAATATTCTGCCAAGCACAAATAATTTAATATTACTGACCATTCAGCTGACAGAATGGTAAATAGAGAATTATTTCCTTTCAGTAGAAAGCAACTAAAAAGGCCTATGCATATTCAACACAGTACCTAAAGAGCATAATATAAAAGGCGTTTTCATTCCCAACTGTACAGTTGAGTGAAAGCTGAGCTTTGTCTCACAGGGGATAGGCAAACTGAGCACCATTTAGGGATAATCTATTTAGGGTTGGCACTTGATAGACACAGAATTTTTAGATAAGACATAGAATTCTTCATACCTAATTAATTCTTCTCATCAGAAAAGGGGGTGGAGTGCCTTAAAACAATCCCATTCTTCTTTCATATCTAATAAGTGAATATGAAACTGGGATGCTTGCAAAGGTATTTAATTGTCATAGGTGATGATCAAGATAATTTTTTAAGAACCTAAATTATGTAAGGAAACAACATGTAAAAAAAATTGAAGAGCGTCAAATCAGAACTTCTGAGATTTGCTTCCTTTCAGCTCATTTGGGATATATTCTGTGCCCCCTCAGATCATGCTGCTTCATTTCCCCAACCCCTCTTTTCCTTAAAATCACCAAAGGACACTAGCCATTGATGCCTTCAATTAATCTATATTTGAGAGTTATTGGAAAAAGTGATGTAGGATCATTTTTTTCTAAGTGTACATGATTCTCTATGAGTAGACAGTATGAAAAAAAAATTATAAATAATTTCTAACTATGTTCCTAACTTTGAAATTGAGAAATAATCTGAAAAGTCGGAGAAGTCAGACTGAATTTAGCTAATAAAAAAAATACAAAGTCATATGATTTCCACTAATAAGTTCTCTGCATCATGATAATGACCATTAGATCTCAGATCTTTTCCAAAGTCTTCACTCAAGGAAGACAAAACAGTAATTTGTTAATGAGAATCTGGGAAAGACTACCTACCTCGTGAGGTCTCTCATTTATTCTTGAATATCATTTCTTCTCTAGTTTATTTATAATTTTCAATTTTGAATGCTAGAATCACTGCTCTCATTAAAAAAATAGAATGTCTTTATTTCTATGTACCATTTGCATTTTAATTTCCTGCCCTTTTCAGGGATATTTCTTTTGTCAAATAATGTCCAGCTGCCAATTTTAATCTGGAGAGAAAATGATTAAACTCTTAGGTCTCCTGGAGGGGCAGCTAATATATTTATCTTTTGCTTCTGGCTTGATCATCAGACTGTATGTTCCTGCCATATTAACCTCATTTTAGCAGTAGTTTTCAATGCAAGTGAGGGGAGGAAGCAGAACAAATGCTTTCAGTACAATGGTTAATCTCTTTGATACATTTGGGTCCATGTAGTTTATATTACTCTGTAAATCAGAACTCAGCGTTTTATGGTATCACTTGAATAATATTCATCATGCTTCTTAAAGTGGGATATTAGCACAAAAGTGAAAGAAATACAAGGCCAAAGAGTAGTAAAATTGTTTTCCTAAATAACTACTCACTTTTTTTGTTTTTTGTTTTTTATTATTGGGGATTCATTGAGGGTACACAGAACCAGGTTACATTGATTGCTTTTGTTAGATAAAGACCCTCTTATAACTATGTCCCGCCCCCAAAAGGTGTACCACACCCCTTGTCCCCTCACTCCACCCTCCTTCCCTTTCTCAGCTTTCCCCATCCCCACCCCCACCCCACTGTGTACCAGGACCTTAATTGTCCTCATATTGGAATTGAATAGTAAGATTCTTGTTTCTCCTGCTAAGAATAATGTGTTCCGCTTCCATCCAGGTTAATGCAAAAGATGTAAAGGCTCCATCTTTTTTAGGGCTGAATAGTATTCTGTGGTATACTTATACTACAGCTTGTTAATCCACTCCTGGGTTGGTGGGCTTTAGGCTGTTTCCACATTTTGGCGATTGTAAACTGAGCT